>JANHAO010000324.1:0-43860 GCA_026873985.1 Saraca asoca
AATTTTCATAAAATAATTACAAAATTAATTTTTATTATATTATTAACAAGTCAACTGGGAGCGAGGACCTCATCTTTACACCTGCAAGTACACAGCTGCCAGCTAACAGCCAGTTTCGAGGTAGACCTCATGCTCAGATCTAGGAGCCGGTAGTAAGAGCTACGAGAACTTGGAGTCAAAACCTCATGTTACAGCTGCCAGTACATACCTGTGAGCTCAAAGAAACCTGCGAGGTAGAGCTCATCCTTAGATATGCGAGCTGATTGTTAGAGCTAGAGCTGGCCTCGCGTTCTCGGAGCCATCCTATATTAACTTTGGTAACATATTGAAACAAACAATATACACAAACAAATTGCAACAATTCAAATGTTCTTTCCACTTTTGTCAACATTTAATTTATAATTTCCATAAAATAATTACAAATATAAATAAAAATTTTAATTTTTATTATGATCACATATTTCATGCAATCATCGTTAGACCCGTGTATAGCACGGGCTCACCGCTAGTAATTATATAAATAATAAAATTTATGTTAAATTATCTTCACATGTTTTAAAGCAACAAGAAAAAAATCAAATTATACTGTGCTACGAAATTACGAGTACAATGGTAAAAATAGTTATAATCAATAATCGTCGGAGTAGTATTACTCTCTTCCTGGGCAAATAAAAATGATTGCTTTCATGATTCTTCATTAATTTTTTGGCGTTGTGCTAAATAATTGCTAGCATAATAAAGGGGGGAAAAAAGGAAAATTCATGGAAAGAGAGAAGGGTACGTCCCAAGTTTCAAGAAGAACCTCACTGACACTATGAGCCGGGAGATGTAACCACAATTCCTTGAGGACCACCTGAGACTGTGACTAACCTGTCTCGTAGCTGACTTATAAGTGCTCAACATGTGGATATAGCTAAATCCTTCGAAGAGGATCAGCCTGCGGATCTGTGGTGGATATCAGATTGTTTGGTCTCTTACCATTAAAGCTTAATTAAGAAACAACGTGTTGCATCATTCACAACTCTAAAAGTCACAAAATGACAGATGGTAATGCACAATTATAGTTTTTTAAAATTTTATAAGATTATATATATTCAAATTTTTTTATAATTATAATTTTCATAATATAATTACAATCATGATTTGTTGTATCAATTTTTTTTATCAAATGCTTAAATTTATTTATATTTTTTCATAATTTTATGTTTGTAACGTAACTGTTGCATCAACTGTTGTTACTTTCGAAATTTAGAATTGGACAATTGACTATTATATTAAATTGTCTTATTAAAATAATTTAAACTATTGATGTGTAATTTATGTATTATATAAATAATTTACATTGATGTATATAAAATATTATATAAATATGCATAATTGACAATATTAATATAATTTTTAAACATGTAGTTGACTAGTCACAAAAATAAAATTAATTGAATATATATTAATAATAAAGACTAAATTTAATAGTCATGAATTTGTTTGTAATTTTTTAACAATTAACATGAGGAAAGATAGATCCTGAAATATAAATATATAATAAAATAGATGATTTCAAATAATATTAATTAAGTATTAATTTAAATAAGCTAATAAAAGTAATTTATTAAATAAATTTGGGATCAAATCTCTATATTAGAAAAAGAGAAGAAGAAAATAAGTAAAAAAGATTAAAAAAAAAAATTTCACAACTTGACATCTCCCCAAAAAAAAAAAACAAATTAATAAAACTAGAAACAAAATATTTTCACAATGAGATATTGATATCTATCGCCACCGAAGATGTTTCGTGGGTGGTGGAAGAAATGGGGCATAGTGTGAAGGTGGCAGTAGTGAGTGTGGTGGTTGTTGACTCATGAGCTAATAGACTCATGGAGGGGAAGTGGAGTGGGGAGAAAAAGTATGCTTCGTTGATGTTACATATGTCATTGCCAAGAATGAGTTCTTTTGTAAATAAAGTAGAAGGTGACTTCAATTTCTTCAACACCTTAAACATCTTTGTTAGGGTGGGGTCCCATAGAATAGGGAGAAAAATGAATCATATATATTTCTTTGAAGTTTCTAAATATAAAAAAAAAATTAAAATAATGGATTTTAATAAAAAAAATTATGGATTTTAATAAAAAAATTATCGATTTTAATAAAGAAATTATGGATTTTAAAATAAATATTATATTTTTATCTTTTTAAAAATAATGCAAAAAGAAGAGATTAAAAAGGAACGGATTCAGATTTCATACGAAGAAAAAAAAAACTTACCTCATACAAGTTAAATAAAAATGAAGAGTAGAAATGGAATTATTAGAAGGGTTGTGGCATATCTCAACATAGGATGGAAATATAATTTCTCTCTCTTTTCCTAATGCTGGCGGGCAGAAATTTCTTTAGAAAAATGCTAATTGTATATATTATATCCTCACACTTTCCCTTAAACGCGTTGGAGGGCCTATGTATAACTAAGATGGACACTTGCCCACTAACTTTTTTAGATCTTTTTTCATTATTTGTTCTTTTTGTGATATTTACTAAAGTATGTAATGTAAATGACTTTGTTGTACCCCCACTCAAACTTTTATTCAAATCACAATTAAATCATTAATTAATTAGTCACTAAAATTGGAGCATATCAAGTGAGTGAAATGGTTTAAATGTGAACAACTAAATTTTGACTATTAGAACATGAATGAATGATCAATACTAAAATATCATCAAGTTGGCTAAATCGAATTAGGCTTTACCTAGAATGAAGCTATGTAAAAAAATAAATAAATTCTTGTCTAAGTTAATAGACTTAAAATTTAACTTGAGTTGGCTTGTAAGTAATTTTTTTTCAAGGTCTTTATTAGCATATATTCCCTTATTAACTACCAGTGATTACTCTAAAAAAATACTATGTATTAATTGAAACAACATACACTAAATGTAAATCACATATTAATAATATACTATATAGCCTAAAATTAATAGAATTTGAAAGTATTACAATTCTTTGAACTATGTATTATTTTTTTTTTCTAGATATATTATTTTATAACTATATGTATTATTTAATTTTATATAAAACTATTAGCAGATTTTCAAAGTTTGACCTAACCTATTAGTGTATATAGTCTTTTTTATTTGGTAATAACAAAAATGACTAATTCACGATACTCATGCACACAAGATTCCAGAATTGAATCAAAATGTAAAGGAAGGCAAAACCTTTAATAAATATTAGATGTTCTACTCTCTTTTTTAGTTATTAGTGTAAAAAAATACTATGTATTAACAATTAGAATACTACAAACTAAATATAAAATCACAATTCATTATTATAACATAGCCTAAAATTACTAAAATTAATAGAAGGGGAAGTATTACAACTCTTTCACACATATTTTTGAACTATGTATTATTTATTCTCCTGAATATATATATATATATTATTATATTGTTTATTTATATAAAAAAAATCAGCGGCCTAATAAGTCAATGCCTAAGTTTTAACTAATTTAGCCTAACCTAAAACGGATCAAAATTTAGGCCTAAAGTTATTCAATTTTATCAATAAATTAGGTTCAGGTCAAAATAAACCGAATACCGACTTAAAGACTAGGCAACTTGCATCCTACCTAAAGATCACATGACATAATCATACGACTTCGAATTTTAATTTCAATAATTCATTTATTGTTGAATTTTAAAATTTTAATTTTTCTCATTATCAAATTTAGTCACTGATCTCACTTGACATGATTTTTATCATATAAAGTACAATACTTTTTTAATTAAATATTATTTTAATAAATATTTTACTTATTTTTTAAATTAATAAATTTATAAAATAATTAATCATACAACACCAAATTAAAATAATTAAAAACATTAATTTACTTTGTTTCAAAATTTACCATTAAATACTTTTTATATGTGCTCTAAATTATTAAAATATTATTTATATATTAACTATACATTATCTATACATATTTCAAAGATGAATATAAGATCAATATTTTTATATAAACACTTCCCGACATGGGGTTTGACTTATTTTTCCATAGCCAATATGTTAAATAAAAAAAGTTATTTAGTTTTCTTAGTATAACAATTGCACAAAATGTTATTCTATGCCATTCCATTGATTGGATGCTACCCATATATCGATTATTTTCTTATGATTTTTTATATATTGAATATTGATGTTTGACTGCACTAAGCTTTTATCTCTTTGCCCGGTTTTCTGCTGATTAAATGTGCCTACATAGTTGTTGACTTAAGTTGATTTCCCATCTTTTAAATAATAACTCGTGGCAGTTTAATTCAAAATTATATCATGTAAATTAATGCATAAAATAGAATGAGAAGTAATGATGTGAACTTATATGTGATAATCAGTTCCTATAACCTATTTTTCTTTTTGCAATCAAGGTCAAACAAATTCCTATACTTAAAAATAGAAATGATATTCACACACTTAAAGTTCTATTTGGATAAGTAACTTAAGCTTATATGGTAAGAGCTTATTTTATAAGCTCTATTGTTGTAAACACAGCTAATATAGGAGAAGATCAAGAAAATGTTGGGAGAAATTATGAAAAGTGAAATGATTTTATGTAAAATATAATTTTTTTTATAATAGTAAGAGTGACAAATTATTTAATATACATAAATGTTTTGAGTTTGAATTCAGAAGATTATGAACAGAAAATTTGTAATACAACTTCAAATATCACTATATTATTAAAAATACTGATGCATAAAGTATAATATTTAATATAATATAAAGTATGTTTGATCCATACAACTAGGAGTGATAACAAGCCAAGTTGAATCAAACATTTGCTTATTCAAGCTCTAACTCAACGCTAAAAATTGAGCTCAAGCTCAAGTTCATCAAACCTATAAAATTGTTCATTGGCCTTAATGAACTGGATATGAACTTAAATGAAATTCTTGCTATTTAGTTTAAATTTTTCATTAAACTTAAATATTTAAGTTCGACCATTAATTCGGATTACATGTGAATTTAAATGAGTTTAAATAATCTTAAACGAGTTTAAATAAATTTATTATATATTATAAAATATTAAACACCAAAGTTTTATATTATTATATAATATGTATGTATTATATTATTTATACAATATAAAATTTATGTATTATAGTAGTTATATATAATATAAAAATAAAATATATATTTTTATTACAAGGCTCGTTTACATTCACAGGTAATATGTGTCAAGTATTATGAAATTTAAGTTTGATTCATTTGTTAATTAAATTAGGCCTCTTTAAAATCGAATTTTTAACTCATAAAATTCATAAAATTTGAATGATTGACGACTAGTTTAACTCATTTGCACTCAAAGTGTTGGGCCTGTTATAAGTGTTTTCATATGTTTTTTTTTTATTATTTTTTAAAAATTATTTTTAAAAATTATTTTTTAGAATAGAAAAATAAAAAATTTGTTTGGATGTAAATTTTGAAAATAAGTGTTTTCTTTATTTTTAAAGATAAAAAAAATATTTTTAATATTATTTATAACTTTATCATTAATGAAAATATATATTCTTCTTATTTTTGAAAAAAATTTAAAAATAATTTTATATAAAAATAAGAGAAAATATCATTTTAATATTTTTTTAAAAAAAAATTTCAGTTATATTTTTAAAAAATAGCTTTTAAAAAGTAATTTTTGAAAATAAATTATCAAACAAATTTTTTTATTTTTATAAGATAAAAAAAATTATTTAAAAAAAAAGAAAAAAAAAAAACCAACTTCCCAATCGAGCCCGTAACTTCCCAGTGGAATAAGTCATATTTGTGTATCGATTTTGACCACTCATATTTGTTACAGTTCAATATTCTCTGAATGAAAGCACAAGTAAATGATGGCAAAAAGAAAGAATATGGAATTAAGTTCAATTGTGGAAAACTGGTCCATCCTCTGACTTTTAAGACTTCCATGCATTCATCTGTAGACTTTTCTACATTCCAAGTACCTTTCTGTAACAAGCTTACTAAAGACAGACAAAATTCTTGACCGCCTTTTTCTGCTTTATCTACTTCTATGCTATATCACGCAAATAACCAATTAATTTACTGATTTTCCTAAAATTTTCTGTGTCACCCAAAAAGGATTTAGCTTGATTTAATTGGAGGCTCCATAATGTCCTCAAAACTTCTTCGTTATTGTATTCGGATCCTATTGCGGTATTTGTTACATCTATCTTATGCGTGGAGTTTCATTGAATTTTGTAAATTCTACCTTCATTAAAGATTAGATATAATAATTGTAACTAGAGTTATTATACTAAATCTCAATCCTTTATAATTTGTTTCATCTAATATAATTTATATTAATTTCAGATATTAATTTACCATGTTTCATAATTTTAAATACGATATTCTAATTACATTATAATTAATAAAATTATAAATCAATATAAAAAATATAATCATTTCAAAATATATTTATAAAGATTTATGATTATAGAGTAATTCACAATAATAATATTACAATTGCATTTCGTAATTTGAAATCATATCTTACTATATTATAATCATTTTTAATATTTTCTTCACTTATTTTTACAATTTTTAACAAGCAGTACGATGATGAAATTAAAATCACATTTGAAATTCAAGCACAAGTCCATTCATCCAAACTCTAAATCTTGGATATGACCTAACGAAGATAAGAACCGTCTTAAGCTTGAGAACAAATCCGTGAGGAATCTTTTGCTTCTCAAGTTTATGTGAAAGGTTGGGTGTTCCGACTTTAATGAATAATTTTTGAAGGGAAGGTACAAATACTATTACTATCAAAGTCTTCACGAAAGCGTGATCCACATGTCACCCTTAAAATGGTCACTTTTTGACCCTTTTTGGTTACAAAAACTCATTCACATTCGTTGGACGGCATTGCTTTCCAGTTTTAGCTGCAGCCGTGAGTGAAACCAACCTCATATTCTACGGCAGCTAAAAAAAGCTTGTTACTTTTAAATCTTATAAAATCAACTTTATAACTAAAATTCTATAAATATAGTAAAAAATGAATTAACATCGGTGTAAAATTGAAAACACTTACATGATTCTTTTTGATAAAATATAATTTTTTTCCGATTAACAAATAATTATCATAATCATATTCCTTACAAAATTTAAGGAAATTTGAATAAAGCAATCACATGATTAAAATATATTTATATTTTAAAAATATATTTCATATCAATTTTAAAATTTATTGATAGAATGTAAACTAATTTTGGATTGACGTAAAATTTTATGAATCTAATTTTCATAATCCTAACTTTTATTATTATCAAAAAAGTTGGATCCACCTATACAGTATTTGTGGGATTATATTTAAATATTTGATTTCTTTTAAGAAAATTTTAAAATTCAAATGTGTGGCTGCCATGCCATGTATTTATCATGACGAGGAAGAAAGCATTAAGTGAGAATCACATATGATTAATATCAATGCAAGAACAAGGAGGTCGAGTAAAGGAATAAAAGAATACAACTTTACAAGTACCTAATATGTGTGGACTTTCTAACAACGTCGGCCAAATAGCAAAGGTTCAAAAGGTGACGTGTGTTTGTAGTGAGCTAATAGATATATTCCAAAACAACAAAAGATACGAAAAGTAAGAGATCAGACAATCCAAGTTAATTTGTAAGCTTAGTTTAGGGCCAATGGAAGAGTTATGGAAAAAGAAAGTTTAGAAGTGTAGAAACCAAGCCATTTGGGTATTCTTGATTATGATTAACCTAATTACGACGCTTCTTCTTCTTGTGAGATTCTCCACTTAGCATTTGTGAATAAAGAAATTATTAGGATGCTTGCCTTTATGAAGTTGGAGAAGATGATTGTAGATGGATGTGATTGAAAGTTAACTCAAGAATTAATCAAAGGCATTCCCATTTTTTGGGCAGTTACATATTCTAGATGCTATATTTTCAAGTGGGAATTTGATGATGTCTTCTTCATTGAATCTCAACCCCATAAAATGGAATTGATTAGGCTCCTACATCACGCTAGCAGCATATCATGCCTAGGAAATTTTTTTATATTTCAGGTATAATATTTATTTTTATTTATTAATTTTGTTTTTTTAATGTCTTTAAAATTAAAAAATCTTTAATGTTTTTTAACCATAAAATTAATAAATGAACAATAATATTTATAATTGATTTCATTTAATTAGTTACAGTACAGAACATATGCTGTAATTGGAAAGCAAGGCTGCTTATGTGATTTTGATGTGACTTTGTTGCTTATGCATCCTAGCGGAGCGATTACATTGAAACCCTATATTATACCAACAAAATTTTGCTTCGGAATGATGTGAGAGTTTGGCCTTATTAGTATATATATATTAGGTTCAAATCTCTCTTATGTTTGTAGAAAGATTAAATTTTGTATGCAGTTATTAGACCTAAAGTCTGTTTGGACCAACTTTAAAAGAACCACTAACTTATTACCCTTATTTAAAAGCTCATCGAGAGAGTTATATATATATTTCAAAGTGAATATGTACTTCCATTAAAATATTGAAACACATCGAAATTATTTCTTTAACTATTATGATAAATTCAAAATTGATTACAAGTCACGAGACATCATTATTTTTAATTGGATTTAGTTTTTTTTTTTTAATCCATGTAACATGTTATAATCATTGGAAAGATTACTAAATTAACATAATAAATTTATTAAAAAAAATTGGATTGGATAGAATTAATTGCGTGAGTTTTAATTTTTCCCAAATAAAAGTCAAAAGGTCTTAATGAGTGAGACTACTTAGCCTTAATTTTATCTGTACCTACAGTAATTATGGAAAGAGTATTTTTCTACATTGAAAATTGTAAGGAGAATCAAATAGAAGATGTATGGATGAATGAATACTTATTACATATATTAAGAAAAATATATTAAACATAATTAATAATAAATTAATTATACAATAATTTCAAAATGTAAAATCATATTAAAAAACGAATCATAGAAAGTAAATAAAAACATATGAAAAACCATAAAATGGAAAATCATAAAAATAAAAAAAAAAAAACCATGAAATCATTTTCCTAAAAATCACATAAATGACACCAGGGACCTCATCCCTCAAAATCAACTCAAGGAAGCTCCTTCCTTTCTCATTGTTCAATCATTTCCTTTTCTCATTTTCCTTTTTTTCCTTTTATAAACCAATTTCGTAAGTAACACTCAATAAACTAACTTATCAAAGCCAATATGGAAATCACTTGCATACTTTGTAAATATGATCTTATAGACATAAGATGTTCAATAACCATGTAACACCCCTACAAGTTAATCGAACTGGATTTAAATACGGGTTCAATGGTGTAATATTATGAATTTTCTAAAATTAAGTTTAACAATAAAATAGCTTTAAAAATCTAAAAAGGGGGAAAATTAAAAAATTTTGAAAAAATTTTGAAACTATAAATTTTGAAGCACAGAGTGTCCAAGTATTCTAAAAGAGTACTGCATTAAGTTCATATGTCATCATGTTAAACTGGATCAAACATTGTATCCTGTTAATAAACTTAGATGAAAAACTTATCAAGTATATGTTAAATTAACATGAACCTTCTTGGGCAAAGCCTTATGTATAAGATGGAATTATAGTTTTGTTCCAATGAGCCTATCTTTCTTTTTATATGCTTGATTATTTCTTAACCAATCGATTGAGAATAAGAAAATTCAATTAGAAAGATTGAAAGGTGTGTTAGTAGAAAGGGTCAAAGATAAATTAAAAGCTAGTGACTATCAATTGAAAATTGATTTTCACAATGGTCATAACCAGAAAAATTGGGCCGTGACAAGTGGGTTAGCATGAAAGTCAACAAATTGACCCCAAAGGTAGGTTGATTAGTTGACTGGTCCTAGTGAATGATCAATTGAATCTTGTAGATTGATCAATCGATCAATGTTAGGTCTAACAAAATCCAAATGCACAAAATTAGAGAAATTAGAATTATAGTGCAACAAAAAAGTCTCTAAGTGCTGAAATTCTACCATGAAGAGGTCCTTGTGCATCCTTTGTCTAAATTGGGAAAATAAAGATAAATCAATTGAACTGAAAGCCAAATCAAATTAATTTCATCTCATCTTTATTAAATCTTAGTTTACATAGGCAAAAACTTACCTTACAATTGTCTGATCTAATGGCCAAGGAATGTTCAAGAAGGTTCTTTCTATCAAGTGAATGGAAGTATCTACCCTTCTGTTTCTTTTTTATATCAAGATGTTTGTTTAAATTAGCCAAATGTTTTCTGATGTACTAGGAAGTGGGAAATTATACCTAAATTAAGAATATTGATAAATGTGTAATTAAAAAGGATTTATTATCTGAAATGAATATGATGAGGACTTAAGTTATGTTATGATCATGAAAGAATCTAATGTATAATTTAGATATGAAACAATTATAGATTATATTAGAAATTGTTATGGGTATTTTCTGGTACTGTGTTAAATAGGCTAGCAAAGGCCCAACTGTAGATAAGTCTGAACAAAAAGAACCTAAATCACTTGAAAGCAGAAGCTCGCTAAAGGATAAACCCCAGCTCCCATCACCAATAACGAGCTCGTTTCACCAACACAAACTCGACCTCGCTAGTTGAAGGTCAATAGCGATCCCAAGCCATAATAGGATGGCACATGAAGTGAAGCATGCCACACAAAAGCTCACTAGAAGTCGAGCACAAGACTAACATATGTCATTCCATAGATTTGGCCAACACGGGCCCACCCATAGAAAGCAATCAGCAGAAATCAACTAGCAGTCTGTAGAAGCCAATTTGCAGGAACTGCACTTGTCATTTATATTTATTATTTAATGTAACAAAAATACAAACAATGTAATTACACTTGTAACCTCCTCTCTTCTATAAATAAGGGGAAGGAGCTCTCTGTAGGTATATCTGAAGCTGAAATACTGTACTAAAACTCTGCTAAAATTTCTTCATAAGTAATACAATAATACCATGGACATAAGGGCTGGTGCCATTCAGTTTTGGCCAAACCACGTTAAAAATCCTATCATGTTCATCTTGTTCTTTGTCTATTTTCTGTTGTTTGCTATATTTGTTAACATTTGCATAATCGGATTGTAGTTTGGGTCGATAAGAACCCTTTAGGTTGATTGGATTTGGTAGAATCAAAATCTATCATCAACATTTTGGCATGTCCGATGAGACTTATCTGCTCTCTGGTTAATCTCTTATATTCTTGTTGATCTCTTGTGTAGCTGCAATGGCAAGAGAAAGAGCTACTAGAGCTTTGAATGCATTGGTTGACCCCTTGGAAGTTTATGTGTCTACGACAGACTCTTCCACTACCTCTGTCATAGGCATTACTTCTGACTTGCCCCGAGCCAGCTCTTTTCAGCCTGTGGCAGTTGCCAATGACATTGATGAAGCACAAACTTGGCTTTAACATCAGAAGAAACTAGAGAATGTGGCAGTTATCGCATTAGCATAAGTACAAGCTTAGGGTTTGCAAAGGTAAAACAAAGCTACTACACTTGGAAATATTCCCCAGTAGTAGTAAAGTGGATGTTTAAGCAGAGTCAACTAGTTTTCAGAACACTACTCGCAACAATAAACTCCAGGTCACTGTTCTCATGACCAGAAAAGTCAAAGGGATTAACATTCTTCTAGCCAGTGATTTGGGGGGCAGGACTCGCTGCGGGAAGAATTGCATCAAAAGATGAACCAGTTGAAGGAACATATCCAAGCTCCCTAGGGCTAAGCTCGCTATGAGGACAGGTCACCATTCTCTATAGAGATTGAGACTCAATCCCTCCCTCTCAAGCTCAAAGTCCCCGCACTTCCTCTGTACAATGGGGACACAAATCCTTATAACCATCTGAACAAGTTTAATATTTAGATGGATTTGCAAACGATTGATCCTCTGGTCAAATACTGAGTTTTCCCAACTACGCTAGGAGGTGTACCTCAAGCCTAGTTCAAAAGTCTCCCAGCTCACTCAATATACAGCTGGGAAGAGTGCCAGTAGAAATTCATTAGCCAGTATTGAGCGTTGAAGAGGTATCTTATGCCCCCTATCACCTTACGATGGTCTTTCAACGGAAGCATGAGTCGCTGAAAGATTATATTACCAGGTTCAAACTTGAAATTAACTCTGTAAAGAATCCATCTGAAGAAACCATTTTGGCAACAATCTTTGTGAGAATTTGCAAGGAGGGAAAGTTATACAAAGTCTATATAAATCCCTGGTGAAGGACTTAATTAAGTTTTACGAAAGAGTTACCAAGCAGATCAAATGGGAAGAAACTTTCAGCTTAGGAAAGCCTGATCAAAAGGATGAGAAAGATGGCTCTGCCCATAATAAGAAGAGAGGTAATGTGGATCAAAGTGACCATTCTGGTGAGCATACCGTGAAGAGGTCCAAAAAAGCCAAGGACAAGTGCCCTTTAGCCCCAGGTTGCCACGAGTGGTACAACATCTTGTCTAACACCTAAGACAAGATATTCATAATGGAAGGGAAAGAGAAGATTTTGAGAAGCCCAACCCTATAAAGGTTCCTTATAGGCAAAGAAACAAGCAAGAGTTCTGTGCTTATCACAATGAGGTGGGGCACAACACTTCAAATTGTTGAAAAACTCAGGGACACTATCGAGGACCTCATCGAGAGAGGTCACTTGTAAAGCTACATAGTGCAACCTTTAGGGTAGTGACCTTAGCTTTCCCAATGAGACCCCGAGCGAGAAGAGGCCTCTACAATGAGAATCATATATTAATGTTGTAATGGGCTTCAAAAATTAATGAATGCATTTGGAATTCCTTTATTGGTTTTTGAATGAACTCTTTACAAAATGTTATGGTAAAAAGCAAGTTGTCCTCAATTCTGACAAGATCAATCACCCATCATACAATGAAGTTCACCAGGGTGCAGCTTCCATACGAACTGGGCACTTGTACATTACAAAGGCATGGCTTTCACACAACCTTACTTTATTACCAAATTTCAAGTTGAGGCCACCAGAACTCATTTTAGTACAATTGGCAGCTTTCCAGTTGAGGCCCCTGGAGCTTATTCCAAAAACTCATTGGCCAACTGTGACCTCTAGTCCAGTTAAGGCATGAAGACGCTCAAAATAAACTCAATCGATTGTGACCTAATGTTCGTAGCTCTCATACGACCCAATGCTCGTAACTTTCATACGACACAATGCTCGTGGCTTTCATGCGACCCAGTGCTTGTGGCTCTCATACGACCTAATGCTTGCAGCTCTCATATGATCTACTTTTACATTATTCATCACAGAAGCATTTTGGTTCTTAGATTTGCTAACAAATGTAACTGATTGGTTATCTAGACATTTTATTTTATTGTGATTTGCAGGGATCTATGTTTTCATCTGTGATATGTAGAATATTCAACATAATATGCAAGAATCATAAAGAATGGTTCTTTCATTAAAAAGCCTCAATGAGGTAAATTTACAAAATTTGAAGTACAAATCAGAGCAAGCCGAAGGCTAAAGAGAATAAAAAGAAGACCTGTCATTGAGAGACGAACTTCTACCGATAGGGAAGCCAAGGAGCACATCGGATCCCTAACTTTCTTTTTCCAATCATTCTCCTCAGTAGCAAGCTCCTTCTCAGCCTCACTCTGAATGTTGAGGAGTCCAGAAAGGCACATCGGAGCGGCTGAGAAGGAAGAACTCCATGGTATCACCAAGAGGAAATAATCCAAGATCTACGTAAGATCTTCCCTTATTCTCAAAGAAGAAGAATTGCCTGAAAAGGCTTTCTATGCAGCAAATCATGCACATTTCTCTAGAAAAATAGACCATCGAAAGTATGGGGGTTTGTATGAGATACCTATCAATTCACTCAATGAAGGAGGAGGAACTCCTCCCCACGCCTTATATAGACTGGCCAGGTCTCACTGAAGAGTCCAAAAGAACTCCCAACCACTTCCATTAAATGCTTTAGAGGAAAATAAGGCAAACTCATCTGTTGTGGTGAGACACGTACTGGAGAAGGTATGACTTAGAATAGATGAAACAACTAATTGACCATAGACTTTTGACTGCATGAAAATGTGAGTGAAGACTACTGGTAAATTATAACTCCCAACCCGCAAAGCGAGTTGAGAGTTGGGGGCCTTGTATTATTGATATTTTTCAGTACTGTGCTAAATGGGCTAGCAAAGGCCCAACAGTAGATGAGTCCAAACAAAAAGAACCCAAATTGCTTGAAAGCAGAAGCTTGCTGAAGGATAAACCCTAGCTCCCATCACTAATAATGAGCTCGTTTTACCAACACGAGCTCGACCTTGTTGGCTGAAGGTCAACAGCAATCCCAAGCCATAATAGGATGGCGAGCAAAGTGAAGCACGCCACATAGAAGCTCGTCGGAAGTCGAGCATAAGACAAACATATGTCATTCCATAAATTCGGACAACACAAATCAGCAGAAGTCAACTAGCAATCTGTAGAAGCCAATTTACAGGAATTACACTTGTCATTTACATTTATTATTTAATGTAACAAAAATATAAACTATGTAATTACACTTGTAAATTCCTTTTTCTATAAATAAAGGGAAGGAGCTCCCTGTAAGTAGATCTGAAGCTGAAATACTATACTAAAACTCTACTAAAATTTCTTCATAAGCAATACAATGATATCGTGGATGTAGGGCTGGTGCCATCTGGCTTTGACTGAACCACGTTAAAGACCCCATCATGTTCATCTTATTCTTTGTCTGTTTTCTGTTGTTTGCTATATTTGTGAACGTTCGCATAACTGGATTAAAGTTTGGGTCCGTAAGAACTTTTTAGGTTAGCTGGATTTGGCAGAACCGAAATCCACCGTCAACAGAAATTATGAATGATCACATGACAAAGAATAAAAGCATGGTTTAGATTAAAAATTAAATTGTATGTGGCCAACAATTATTTGTTATATTTGACTGATTGTATGCATACGTGGGTGGACTTAGGTTATGGCTTAACATAAGGTTGGAATATAGCACTAATAAGATATTTTAAAATTTTGACTTTTCATGTTTTTCATGATTTTCATGACTCTCATGACTTTTCATAATTTTTTCATAGTTTTACATAAACTTCATGCCTTTTTATGATTTTTATAAATTTTTCCATGTTTTCCACAATTTTTATAAATATTATACCTTTCTTGAACTATTACAAATCTTCATAATTCCATATTTCCATAATTTTCATAAATATCACAATTTACATGATCTTCAGAAATCTCAAGATTATTATGTTTGATTTTATCATCATTTCATGATTTGAATAAAATTTGTCATGCAATAAGAACTAAGGTAGAATATATGGTTCACAATAGGGATAATGGTTTAGATCAGTTAAGTAGATTTAGTAAAGGTAAACATTATAACTTGCTCAGGGAAATTCAAAGAATAGATAAATGAAAGAAAGAAATGTTTGTGTAATAAAAAAGTAAGAAGGGAAGACCAATGTGCAGTACAAAGATGAACCATATTTATTATTTAGTCATTGTGAAGCCACAATTGTTAATGACACACAAGACAAGTGTTGTGTAGGATAACATAACTATACGAAACACAAAAAGTACATTTAACATGATACAATACGACTAAAGACCATATAATCTCATCGTTTTTTCCCCATTCTTACATAATATTAGTATATGATTGATTGAGACTGATTTGTCTTAAGGGCCTAGAAACTATATAAATATGAAATGCATGAATGATTGATCTAAAGATCTAACTATTAGCTACCAAGATAGCCACTATTTAGTATTATGATTAGTTAACCTAAAAGTCCCATTATTAGCAACTATGGTAGCCACTATTCAATATTACAACTAGTTGACCCTGGGGTCCCATTACTTGCTGGCTTAAGATAGCCATTGCATAGATTATGCCATGCCACCACCTTGTACAATAATTGATTTGATTGTTTGAAATAGAATATGTTAGAAAAAGAAAGGTTTAAAGATTTGTATGAATACATAGAGGAAAATTAAGTAAATCAGAAATAAAGGAGCATGATGATGCATGTGCATGAGTATTTATATATATATATATATATCCACACACACACACACACGCTTATGTGTACAAGAATTTATCATATATATGTTTTACAACCAAAACTATTTTCCATCCAAAGTTGAATTAGAAAGTTCTACTTATTGAGTATTTCGATTGTACTCACTCCCATTCCATTAACATTTTAGGTTTATAGAATTTAAGGAGGTTTTTAGTTAGAACGAACACCTTTTTATGTATATGCATCTTATCAAATATATAGTCTCTTTGAAATTGCTTAAGGAGCAATTACTTTAATGACATGAATATATACATTTTTTAAACCCTTACTTTTTCTTTTTGCATTTTTGCAAGTGAAAAAAGAGTCTAATAAAGGATCTCAAATGTATCAACGTAAATCACAAGAGTAAAATATAACTTAATAGAAAATAACATATTTGATGAAGTAAAATAAAATTTTTAGAAATTAACATTTTTTAACTAACCATTTAAATAAAAAAAAACATTTTCCAAACATTTTCTCCTTTTATGGAGCACAAAAAGGGATGGTGTAAAAAATATCAAAAATCACACCAACGCCAGGGTGGCAAAGGTAAGGATTGTCATTTTTACCATCAATTACAATGAATATTCCTTAGTAATCCAATTGTAGCACCACACGTGATATCTCGCAATGCTCCATCACAATTAGTTAGTTGAATCAAGAGTGGTTAATTAGTTAGAAGAATTAAAAGATTATTATACCCTTTTCATCATTTATACATAGATATACTTCATGATTATTAAACATTTCATTTTTATTATGGAAATAATCTCTGACTTGAATTTCAATAAATATTGATAGTCTCCACCGCTCAAGTTTCCTTTCAAATATTTTTTAGCACAATACTCAACTATTAAGAAGAAAGTGTTCATCAAATTATAGTCTAAAGAACTATATTTGAAGGAACATTAGAACCTTCAGCTTCAAAACCTAAATTAAAAAATCATTATTCTCAAAATAATCACATGGTAATTAATTGAAAATAAGTTATTAGGTAAAAAGAAAAAAATCATCTCTATTACTAATGAGTTAAACCCACAATCCACTAGCATTAGTGTGATTAATCTTCTAAAAAAACATTTCAAATATAATTGATCATATTGCGAGGAAAAAAAATAAAGGCAACCACGGATAAGAAAATATGAAAGAAAGACATTTCTATTTAGTTATTTCAAAAAAGACATGAAAAATGGTTTCAAATTCTCTTTGTAGATTTATTAGTACCATCTACAATTAAGGTTGAAGTTTGGTTATCTCAAGTGGCAAATGGAAGATTTATAAGAACTCAGGAACAAGGAGAACAGAATGAGTGCATGAAACCATGATGAAACTAGAAAATGCAACCTATGTTCTTTTTCTTCTTCTCATATATATTTATAGAAAATTTGAGAGTGATATGGTAGAAAGCTATAGAGGAAAATAAATAAAAATCCAGTTTGCAATTGAGAAATATAGATGATTATCTTTTGAGATAAACAGAGATAACATTGCTGATTAATTTGTTATTTTGTCTTTAGCAAATATAAATGGTTGACCTATATTTTGGACACCTTTCAATGAGTTGGATGTGTTAGTTTTACGAAAATCATAGATTTTGTAATTTTCTTTAGAATAAATTATAGATTATGATAATGTCAAAAACTTCACTATCCCGTACTCAACCATGGGTGGTCGTTCTCTTCCCAATCTGGGTCGGTGTCTGCCCTCAACCTCCAAAGCCTGGGCTCACCAAGCCCCATAGCATAGACCCATCATCACCCCTTTAATGGATACTATCACATTCTTATACTTAATATATATAGTCTAATATATCCTAGTACCAATACAAAACTATCATTCCACCCAACCATCACTACTATCAAATGAACAAAAGGCTTTATACCCTCTACCACATTAGTAATCCATATAATCGCTAGCCATACAATCTTATCTCTTCTTTCTATATGTTTATACTAATTACTAAAACATCATATATGGCTAAAACCCTAATATATATCCTAAGCTCTATTGCCTATCACTAATATTTCTCTTTTTCTATGGATCCTTCACACCTATCCTACAGACTAAGAGTTTATCATATCAGGAAGTAGACATCTAAATGGTATAATATATGTATAACTTCGAATTACTCCCAAGTCTGATATTGGGCTAAATTGTATACAACATGACAGTAGATTATTAAGGGACAAAGTATATTTATAGAAGTCTTTATCAACTTTTATGCCTAGGATATTAATCAAAATCCCTTTTTATTCAAGTAAAATAATTATACTATAATCATTTGTAGTATAATCTTATGTTTAATGTGTCCAACTATGATTTAAAGTATTAAAAAGATGCAACCTGTGGTTTGTGCCATCAATGTTTTGTCCATCTATGGTTATTTCTCATCCAAATTAATGAAAATTATCACATGTCAATTACATGCTTGTCTTCTTCTTCCATTAAATTAAAACTCTCCGTCTAAAAATTCTATTCAGAAGCTTTGTGTCACCAAATTCAATTGATCAATATGAAAGAAAAAATGACAATGATAAATAGATACATCTTGAAATCAAATCTCCAATGCCAAAAACTTGATACATATTTCATTATATCAATGAAATAGTTTAAAGTAACAAAATTCATATATAGAATTTGAAAATAAGTGATATTAGTATGGATAAATAAAATAATCTAATATATAGAAACCATAAATTAATTCTATGAAATGATAGAAAAGTGGATAAAAATTAAAAATTAAAAATTAAAAAAAATCATATTAAAACTCAATAATAAAATAGGTTTGAGCATTCTAGTAAAAAAATCAATAATATTGATGGTTTGAAGTTTGAAAATAAAAATTGGTAGGGGAGAACCTCGGTTTAATGAAGGAAAAATAACATTATCTTTTTAAAATTTTGAATTATAAATGAATATATTAAAATTAGAATTATATTATAAGTGAGTAGAGTGTAATTTAATTTCCCTTTTATTTATATATGCCAAACCCAACCAACTTACAAAAAATAACTATAATTAATAACAGGACCAACTATCCCATCATCTTTTATATGATTGTTTCTTTGACATTTCTTTGCCTGAAAGAGCTTAGCTAGCCAGTTGAATTTAAAACAAAAAGTCATTTAATAAGTACATCAATTTCAAGAAATAGTATCATCCTAGTATGCTCATTGTGACCGGATAATTTTGATAATGTTTTTCATAGCTCACATTTTCAATTCAGATTTATATTTTCTTCAATTATTATTGTTTGTAATTAGTTTTAAAAGAGAAGTAAACCAAATCAAAAAATGTAAATATATAAAAAAATTAATTATATTTAATGCATCTAAATTTGTGTATATTAAATTAATTAAAAAATATGTATTATTCTTTTCATGTATATAAATATATTATTGACAGTGAAAATTGGTTAGTAGGTAAAGTTCAATATACCCTCAAACTACAAGTTGCAAGTGTATATGTGGGCAAGAAAGAGATAAAAAAAGAGGGAGAATAATGAATATCAGAAGCTTTTTAACGTGGTTAAGCTAAAGTCAATGTGACCTCTACGTTCACGATGATTATATTTTCTTTTACGGGTTGGTTTCTCTGTGTATTTCAGCAGAGTAACAGTACAGGAGTTCTCTCATTATTCTGACAGAGTTTCTACATGTATTTTTTACTATATCTCTGTTACAATGATTTCTCTTCCTATTTATAAAGGTAATTAAGGTTACAAGTATAATTTGATCAATCGTAAATCTATCTTGTCCGTTGAATTGAGCAATAAATGCTTGACGGCCAATAAATGCTTAGCAATACACTATCGATTTTTGGAGGCTCATGTGTCAGTTTTGGAGATTAAGTTGTCGGTTGGGAGAATATGCCTCTGGCTAATGACTGGATTTTGGCATTCCATGCTTTTGTTCAGGGCAGCTCGTTTGGCAGTCCAAACTTGTGCTAGATGACTTATTGGCCGTGCTAGTTTATCTTGTGCTCAGGTTCAATCAAAGCAAGTCTTCCGGAAGATGGCTAGGGTAGCATGCTTCGACCAGTGAATTGAAGTTTATCTTTAATGAGATGGAACCGTGGTCTTATCTTGCATCCTGAGCTCACAACTAGCGAGCTAGTGCTTTCATCAAGTGACCTTAGTTTTTTTAGGTGATCTGGGCCCTTTTTTGTTGGATTCGTCTCTTGTTGGGCTTTTGCCAGTTCATTTTGCATTACTTCAAAAATACATACAACATTAGCGCCCCAACTCTTAGTTCGCTTTGCGGACTGAGAGTTGTAGTTTGTTGGCAAAGTCTTTTCTTGCAGTCTACAATGTTGTCAAGTCTTTACTTATAATCTGTCGTGTTGTCATTTCAAGGTTCAATCTTTTGCTTCATCTGCACCAAGCCATACCCTTACTATGCATGTTTCATAGTCGTTAGCGTGGTAGCTTTGTTTTTTTCTGGACCATTTGATTAAGAATAGCCAGATATCCTCTGGATTCTTTGGTGAAGCCAGACTAGTCTATATAAGGTGTGAAAAACCCTTCTTCCTACTCCACAGAATGACTTAATGGGTGCCTTAGTTAAGCCCCCCATGTTTTTGATGACCTGGATCTTTGGTGGAGTTCTATAAGATGTGTATGGCCTGCTGCGATAATTTCTCCTCAAGAATCCTAGGAAGTTTTGTTACATTCCTTTGTAGCCTCCTCATGGCCACACTGAATAATGCAGTTCTTTCACCCCTGTTCTCTGGCCTCCTTGCATAGTGGCATAGGGTGTCTCCAGGTCTTCAAGTACCTTGGGGTGATGAAGCTGAAGGATGTTATCCTTGCTCAGAAGGACTAGAAAAGATTTGAGCAGCCACCTTGCTTGCCTCAAATGCTGATCCTTTCACTTCAAGTACCTTGGGGGCACTCAAGTTAGGGAAGAAGCTGTAAGCTCGAGAAGAGGGTGAGGAAGAGTTAGAACAGTTTAGCTTGCTCACTGATCTCACGGCTTGTTGGAATTCAACTCTTCCTTAGTTAACTGTAAGCTTGCTTTGATTTATACCCTTGAATCTTCATGTAAATTCATCTCATTGAAAGAGGTTTTATAATGAAACTCTGGGTAACATTTTTGTTTTTCCCTAGCATGTCATATTAGTAGTTTAGTATGTTACAATTGGTAACGTAAATGAGTTCCTCAAACCATAACTTAGTAAATGTTAGATAAAGTGAGTGCCTAATAGGCCAATCAACCTCATATAGCATAAAGTAAATTAATATAAATGGGCTTTAGTCAATAAATTATGACTTAATAGGATATGTGCCATGTTGAATAACCAATCAGTCGCATTAGCCTATCTTAGTTAACAATGAACTCAAGCACCAAAGTGCCTTTGTTGGTAACGAGTTTAGGCACTGAATTGCCTAAGTGCCTGAGTTAGCATAAGATTGAGTGTCCACGTAGGTCACACGGATGTGCCCTAGTCTGCATAAGATTTTACAGCCTAGGTAGGTCGTACAAATGCACCTCAGCTAGCACAACTTGGATGCGATGTCCTGGTAGGTCACATGAATGCGCCTTAGCTAGCACAACTTGGATGTGGAGTCCTAGTAGGTTGTATAGATACGCTATATTTCGCATAAGATTTTGGTGCCCAAGTAGGTCGCATGAATGCATCTCAGCTAGCACAACTTAGATGCGGAGTCTCGATAGGTCACACGGATATACCTTAGTTCACACAAGATTTTGGTGCCTAGATAGGTTGCACAGATGTGCCTTAGCTAGCACAACTAGGATGTGGAGTCCCTGTAGGTTGCACAGATATGCCTTAGTCTGTACAAGATTTTGGTGCTCAGATAGGTCATATGGATGCATCTCAGCTGGTATAACTTGTATGTGGAGTGGACTGGGAGCTGTAGTCCATTGCTTATTATCTGTGATCTTGGGGATCGCTTGACATAATTTTGCTCACTGTCTATGACTCTTGCGTTTCTACCTCTGTCTCATGTAATCATTTTTACCTTAATAAGTGTCTTTGCCAAGCTAGCAACAACTCATAACTGGCATTCAGCAAACCGTTAGATTGTGGGTATTTGATAGGTTCCCAAATCCAATAGTGAGACTTTGCACACTACAACTTGAGGAGAATTCTTTTCCCCCTTTCATTTATCATTTGAAATTTGGAGCTCCCACACTCTTCATCTTCATCCTCTTCACTAAGCTTGCATCCATTCATCACCATCCACTACTGTTGGTGTTATTCTGACTTATCAGGCTCGCAATTCAGGTGTTTGACCTCTGAAAACCTACGTTGTGTTCATCTTGTACCTTTTCCTTCAGTTAAAATGGTGAGTTTTCTTTCTTCGATTTGTGGTTTCTGGATGTTGTTATTTGGCAACCTGTGTGAGACTTGCTTGCTTGTTGTTAAAAAATCTAAACACTGGATGAAGCGGTCTACTTGTGCATTTTATTTGTCTGGTCTAGTTCTCCTATTTGATTCATCAATAGACTCTAGAGTTTTTTATTGTCATTTCAAGTCCTTTATCAGTTTTTTGTGTTCTAGTGTCCCAATGGTTGAGTCCCCTTTGTCTTCTAGGGTATAGGCCTTAGATGTAATGACCCGAGGCATGTGTGGCCTGTCGTACAAGAAATTATTAGTTTTAGTTTTCTTAGTATGGTCTACTTTTAGTGACCTGACCATCCTTTCTTATTGTGTAGGTGGCAGCTCACAAGCGTCGAGGTAACTAGATAGGGAGTGATGAGGAACCTGATTCTCCAGACATAATCGTTGAGCTAATACAACCTATAGGTGAAGTGACCTCAAGGAGTGGTGAGGTCACTGGGGAGTTCGGTGCTCGCCCAAACCCCGTTGAAGGCCAGAGGGATAGCTCGGCGTTCAGCCACCACATCTCGACCATTAGCTTCAATGAACTCCAAGGCATGGTTCAAATATTTTAACTCCCCAAGGGATGTCATGTCATGTCATGTCATCTTCTCCTAACGATCATGCAGCTTATCCATCCCGAAGGTTTGTTATGATCAGCCCCTAGCATCTCGGCACTAGGTTTAGGTTCCCGATGCACCCTTACATTGTCAATTTATTAAATAAGCTAAAACTCTGTCCCTTCCAGCTTACTCTGAACTCCTACTCCCAGCTCACTTCCTTGGCACTTGTGTATCTGAGGAATAACCTCCTCCCGCCATCTGCCTGGGTCCTTTATTACCTTTACAGTATTAGGAATATAGGTTTGCAAGAGTGGATCTACTACCTTTCAGCTTAGTAAACTGAGCATAGGAAAATTTTGTCACAAGGTGATGCCAAAGGCAAATCCAACGTGGGGAATTACAAAACCCGTTGGTTTTACATCTGCAGTACCTTAATAATTTTGGTTTTGTTCTTACTTCTTGTGAGCAAACTATGGTCATGCGAGCTTGATGAGTTTTTATACTTGCTTCTTTAGTTCTAACACTTTTCATTTTTTACAAACGAGGCCAGCAAGAAACTAACTCTTGAGGCTGAGGAGCTCAGGATTTTAGATCAGTTTGCTACTTCGGACAATCTCCAGAATGACTTTGGATTTGACAAGGGTCTTCTATGCTTACACAAGCTCACTCTGGCTCTGAGTACCAAGCTCACTAAAGAGATCAGAGCCCATCAAATCAAAAAGATTAGCCCAGCAAACTTCAAAGATTTTGAGGATGCAATGAAGCTCATCCTCTAAAAGCCACCACCTAATGTTTCTACATCAACCTTATTGGCTCCTAAAGTCGATGAAACTCCTATTGCTGCAAGTGGTTTTAGTGGTTGCACACTTGCAGAAGGTAACTCCCACTTCTCATCTTGAGATGGCTACTGCAGTCGAGGTGGCATCCTTGTCCAAGCCCCTTGCCAAAAAGTAAAAAATGAGCAAAGGGAAAAAGGTTGATGCATCCTGAAATTGGATGGTGCTAGAAGTCGAGGTCGAGAAGCAACCTATTGGGCTTGGCTTGAAGATGGAGGAGTACTTGGATTACCTCCTGGATAACATTAATGTGATCTTAGGGCCTCGCAGTAAGGCTAAAGTACTAGAGTCAAAGGACTTCTTAATCGAGGGGTTGGTAAGCTATGTGTCTCGTCATAGCTTACTGGTAAGTAGGGTCCTTTTATCCTAATTCTTCTACTTTCTTTGTAATTTAACTTGACTATCTAGTTCTTCAAAACTTGCTAACAATAATGAAGCTGAACAAGGCACTTCGAGCCTAGGGTCAGGAAAAAGCAAGTCTTGTGGATAATCTGGCTACTGTCACCGCTGAGGTATTAGAAGTGAGAAAGAAAGCCAAGAATGCCAAGGTTGCTCTAAAGGGGGCCAAGGAAGCTCTGTCTTGTGAGGTGATGAATCAAAAGGCCGTTGCATTGAACCTTAGCAAAGTGGTTAACGATCTAACAAAAACAAGGATCAACTTGTAACTGGCTATTCAATGGGTTGAGCTGGTAGTGCAGCAAGCTGGGGTAGTAGCAAGCTAGGGCAGCGGAGCATTAAGTTGAGGTTGCTACAAAGGAGCTTGAGGTAGCCAGGAAAGAAGCTGCTCTCGGGAAGAAGGAGGTCACCAAGGTTAAAGCAGAGACTACCTTGCTAGTTACGAAAATAGCAGAAAAGGTAGAGTCTGAAACCAGCTCTTCTTTCTTTTATACCCTATGGGAGAACATCCAAAGATGGACTTCTCCTTTTTTTGTGCAGAAGTCCTCAAAGCAGTTGAATGCTTCAAGAGGATTGTGAAGGGCAGATCTTCCAAAAAAGGTACAAAGTTCGCAGTTGAAGCTTCTCCCACTGAGGGTGCCACCTAAAAAGAGAGTGGCTTACAGACCTTAGAGGCCGCTGGTGATCAAGTGATGGATGACCTTGCTAGTCCTCCTACCAACCCTTTGCCCTGAGAAGGCCCAACTCCTGAAGATCCAACTTCTTAGGCCGTGACTCTGTAATTTCATTTTTGGACTTTGTATAAATTTGCTCCGTTGAATGAACTTAGGCCTTATATTGAATTAACTTCTATAATATTTTTACTTGTTTCCTCTCAATCCCATAATTGATTGCTCTATATGTATAACTTGATAAATTTATACGAAAATGAATGCCTAATAGGTTACACTTCAATTAACATTCTTGGTCTAATGCATTGCTTGCTTCCCGTTCAAGACTTTGTTTAAATTTTACTCAGAAACAAACAAATACAAACATAAAGATACAAGGAAACACTCAAGTGTTTTCACTAATTTTTGAACAATTTTACAAAAGTTGAATCTCTATCGATAGTCTGGTTGGAGATGCTCAGCATTCCAAGCTCGAGGGAAATCTATTCCATCCATGTTTGCTAGTTGATAAACATCATTGCCTTGGACTTTCTGAATAAGGTGCGGGCTATCCCAATTTGGACCAAGGGTTCCTTCATTGGCCTTGCGAGCTCTAGGGAGAATATGGTAGAGAACAAAGTCACTAAATTTATAGCTCTAAGCTCGAACCTTTCTATTATAGTACCTCATAACCAATTGCTGGTAGGTCACGACATTGAGGCAAGCTTTTTCTCTTTTCTTTTCTATTAGATCTAGATTTGCGGTAGTAGTTAGTTGTTATCATCTGGACTGAAAGCAATTCTTCATTGTGATGCCATTTCAAGTTCTACTGGGATCACTACTTTGGACCTATATACCATCAAAAAAGGTGTTTCTTCTGTAGTGCTCCGAATTATGGTCCTGTAAGCCTAGAACACTTTCAGCAGCTCGTCTGCCCATGCTCCCTTCTTGGCCTCTAACTTTATCTTCAAGATGTGCTTAATGATCTTGTTACAGTTTCGACTTGTCCATTGGCTTGTGGATGGTTTACAGCTGAGAAGTTTTTCATGATCTTGAGTTCATCACAGAGCTTGATAAACTGCTTGCTATTAAACTGAGTCCAATTATCAATTATAATCTGTTGGAGGACTCCAAATCTACAAATAATGTTACTCCTACAAATTTTTCAATCTTTGCAAAAGAGATCTTTGTGAGCTCCTTTGCCTCTACCCATTTGGTGAAGTAATTTACAGCCACCACTATATGCTTGCAATTTTCCTGTGTTGTAGGGAGTGGTCCAATTAGGCCCATGCCCTAGATTACAAAAGGCTATAGACTAACCATCTGTTACAAGTAGACTGGCGGGACTTATAGGATCTTCATGAATCTTTGGCATTTATCGCATTTCTTAACAAGATCAATAGCGTCCTATTTCATTGTGGGCTAATAGAATCCCTGCCAGAGAGCCTTTTGAGCTAGAGATAGTCGAAGAGCCTTTTGAGCTAGTGATAGCCCCCTCCCCCTCGACATGATTTCCATAATGGCCATCATAGATTTCTTCTAGAACAGTGTTACAGTCTTAGCCATCTATGCATCTTAGAAGTGGAGTTGAGAACCCCTTTTTGTACTATGCATAGTCGTAGATGCAATATCTGGCCACCCGAGCTCGCAATCACCACACCTTGAACTTGTCTTGAGGCAGCTTTTCATCTTGTAAGTAGTCAATGATTGGGCCCATCCATGAGTCTTGGATTGTGGTAATTGTCATCACAACATCCATCTGTTCTATACTCAGGGACGAGAGGAATTCCATTGGGATTGCCCCCGGAAGTCAGCATCCTTTATTATAGCTAGTGAGCTAGGGCATCAGTTTGCGCATTTCGAGCTCATGGTATTTGATTAACTTCATAGTGCTAAAATGAGCTCACTAATTCCTAGATCTTCTGCAGATAGATGGTCATTTTTTACCTTCTAGTCTAGTACTCCCACCGTACATAATAAACAATGAGCTACGAATCACTAAAAATCTTCAGTCTTTTAGCTCGCACTTCTTTTGCCCGTCACAGCCTGGCTAATAGTGCTTTGTACTCAGCTTCATTGCTCATAGCTTGGAAATCGAACCTCAATACATAGAGGATTCTATGCCCCTCTAGGATGATGAGAAGTACTCTTGCCCCAGCCTTTTGCTCACTTGACAACCTATCAACATATAGTTCCCAACATAAAGCCTCTGAAGTCTCTACTTCCTTCTGTATGAGCCCAATGAATTCAATAATAAAGTCTGCCAGAGCCTGCCCTTTGATCCTTAGTCTAGGTTTATTCTCGATGTCAAACTGGGCTAGCTCAATTGCCCATTTAAGTAGGTAACCCAAGACATCTATCTTTTGTAAGACTTATCTAAGTGGGAATTGTGTGAGCATTTCTATGCTGTGTGCTTAGAAGTAAGGTCATGACTTCCTTGACGCAATTACCAGGTAGTAGGCAAGTGTCTTGTCTCAACGTCCAGTAGCCTTTTGCTCACATAATGAATGGGAAATTGAGCTCCACCTTCTTCTTGCATCAAAGCCATACTAAGGGCATAATGGGATACTGCTAGATAGATGATTAGCTTCTTACCCTCCTTTAACTTTAACAAAAGAAGAGCTCACCTAAGATATTGTTTAAGCTACTAGAAGGCAACTTCGCATTGTTGCGTCCACTTGAACCTCTTCGCTTCTTTAGGTACACATTTATCCATTGCCTTGAAGATGAATTTGCTAAGTGCTGCGACCTAGTTATTTAAGCTTTGAATGTCCTTAGGCCCAGTGGGGGATCTCATGTCAATGAGAGCTTTGATCTTGTCTGAGTTCACTTATATTCCCCTACTGTTTACCATAAACCCCAGGAACTTTCTTAAAGTAACTCTGAATGCATATTTATGAGGATTCAGTTTCATTCGGTACTTCCTCAAGATTTGGAACATTTCTCTCAGATCTTAAACATGGCTGGTGAGCTACTCGGACTTTACTATCATGTCATCAACGTACACCTCCATGGTTTTTCCTATCTACTCATCGAACATCATGTTCACCAACTGCTAATAGGTTGCCCCTTTGTTTTTCAATCTGAAAGGCATCACTTTGTAATAGTATAGTCTGCAGTTAGTTATAAATGAGGTGTGTTCCTCATCCTGTGTCACCATAGGGATCTAGTTGTATCCCGAGTATGCATCCATGAAGCTGAAGAGTTAGTTCCTAGTTGTTGCATGCACAAGTTAATCGATTCTTAGTAAGGGGAAGCTATCTTTTAGGCATGCCTTATTGAGGTCAGTGAAGTCAATGCAGGTCCTCCACTTCTCATTTTTCTTCTTTACAAGGATAGGGTTGGCTACCCAAGTGGGGTAATAAGCTTCTCGGATAAACTCATTAGCTAGAAGCTTATCCACCTCTTCCTTTAGAGCGGGGTAATGCTCAGCAGTCATTGTTCTTCTCTTTTAGCGAACTGACTTGTGTCAGCTGCACCCTCTGAAGTAACTCTTCGATCTTTGGGTCTTGAGTTTTGGACTGACGGCTAGTGATTCATGACTCCTGTCACCCCCTGATCGTGGGAGTGGTAATCCGAGGTCTTATGCTTTCTACTACGCTCATGACCTGAAGAGTAGCGATCTGACCTACATCCATAACGAGTCCTATTTGTGTCTTCTTCTTGACGTGAGCTCTCACATCGTTGATTGGTCTCATCGTCACCCTTTTGAGCTCAATGGACTTCTGACCTCAATCATGAATTGGACGAATGAATAGAACCAACTCGTTGGTGTTCCTCTCTAACAAGCCTCTCCTGCTAGGCCCCGGGCTGCTAGGGTCCCCCTCCAAACGTAACAACCTCAACTTGTCTTTTCACACCCTAGGCTTGTGCCTGAGCCAGAACCCTAACCACATCCGCCAATTCTCTCATGGTGTTTTCAAGTGCCTCCTAACACTGGTGCCAAGTTTGAACTTTGTTAGTCTCAAAAGTAGTAGATTGATGAGGAATGAAAGGTGTCATGCCAACAGCAGCACCTGTTGTGGGGGCAAGAGGGATGCCTGCCCTAGGGAGGATTAAGCCTGTAGTTCGTAACGTTTCCCATTATTGCTGCATGGGACCTTTAGGTTGGCCAATGGTATCATCTATGCTTCTGTTAGCTTTTCCTCTTGCCATTGCAGTTAAACAATAAACCAAAGAGAAAAAAAGCGCAGTTGGGGCCCTATTTCTAGTGCCAAAATATTGATGGCAAAAATCAGTCAACAGGTAAGGTCCAATATACCCCCAAACTGCAAGTTGCAAGTGTGTATGTGAGCAAGGAAAAGATAGAAGAAAAAGGAGAGTAATGAACACCAAAAGCTTTTTAACATGGTTCGGCTAAAGTCAGTGTGACCTCTACATCAACGGTGATTATATTTTCTTTTTTACGGTGGTTTTTCTGTGTATTTTAGCAGAGTAACAATATAGGAGTTCTTTCAGTGTTCTGATAGAGTTTTTGCATGTATTTTTCACTATATCTCTGTTACAATGATTTCTCTTCCTATTTTTAAAAGTAATAAGGGTTACAAGTATAATTTAATAAATCGTAAATCTATCTTGTCTGCCAAATTGAGCAATAAATGCTTGGCAATTCATTATCGATTTTTAGATGCTGATGTGTTAGTTTTAAGGGCTGAGTTGTCGATTAGGAGAATGTGCCTTTGGCTGATAACTGAACTTGGGTGTTCCGTACCTATACTTGGAGTAGCTCATTTGGCAGACCAAGCTCATGCTGGGTAACTTGTTGGCCATGCTAGTTGATCTCATACTTAGGTTCAATCAAAGCAAGTCTTCCAAAAGATGGTTGGGGCGGTATGATTCTACCATTGAATTAGAGTCCGTCCTCAACGAGCTGGAACCTTGGTTTTATCCTACGTCCTAAGCTCGTAGCAAGTGAGCTGGTGCCTTTGTCGAACGACCTTAGTTTTTTTTAGGTGATCTAGGCCCTTTTTTGTTGGACTCATCTCTTATTAGACTTTTGACAGCCTATTTTGCATTGCTTCAAAAATATCCACAACCAGGCCGGACCTACGTTGGGGCCCCCACACAATTTTTTTTAAAAAAAAATAGAAATGTGGTAGAGGGACTAAATTGAAAATTTGGTAAGGATTAAATTAAAAATTTGATAGGAAAGTTGAACTCTTGTATAAGTCAATCCAAACTTTGGGGGATAAATTGTAAATTCTCTATTTTCTCCAAAAGCTTCCTCACGAATCATGAACTACCACCAACCCCCAACCCCATTGACGGTAAATCCTGCGTCTGTCACTGTCCACAACATATATTATTTCTTTTTTATTCAATTATGCATTCATCATTTAATTGATTTAGTGTAAACAGCAAAATTACAATAAATATAATGAATATAACCAAGTATTTGTCGGTGTAAATAATGTTATCACTACTCTGAAACTAGGTTCGCATTGAATTGCAAGTTTCAAAAACAACCTTGGCTTCTATGACGAAGTGTCCTCAATAATGCATCAGAATTATCAAGAAGACATGAGCCATCAAAGTGGACCTCTATCATTGCTCTCTTTGAATACCCGTGCTCTCTTATCGACATCACAATGTTGTAGGCCATCAGGTCGATGTATATTACTTGAATGACAATAATAGAGTACTAATATTTTATTTACAAAAAAAAAAAAAAGAATACCATTTTTTTTATAAATTTATATTCGTGAAAATTTTTGAAATGCTATTTACTTCGGATACTTATTTATGATTTAGGATTTTATGTGAATTTCATAAGCAAATTATAGATTAATAGTTGTTAATAACTCAATTAAACTTACATTTCATTATTTGTGTCATTTAGTTTGTCACATAGTATTAAGGTTTATGAATTTTTATTTTGTAATAGTTGACAAAATATAAAGCTCAGCCCAATAAATCGATCAAATCAAACCGATAATTTTTGGTTTTTATAGAAAAAAAATATTCAAATCGAACCAAACCAAATAGATCAAATTTTATTGATTTGGTTAATGGTTATGCTAAAACCAAATCATTTACCCCAACTGAGTTTAAGTAGTTTCTCTAATTCTTTCGTTAAATTTAGATATAGTTACATTCATAATTTTACAAAAAATAATAAAAATAAATAATTTATACAAATTTGTTAGCGTTGAGAACATAAAAAATTTGAGGCATATTAAACATGATGGTAAAAATCAAGTGAAAAATACATTAAATTAATTACAAGACTAAAATTTATCTTATTAATTATGACTCGATTAAATCATGTTGATCATTTTTAGAAACTACAAAACAACAAGAAAATACTAGAAATTTAGGTGAAATATTATGTCGATAATCTAATATGTGATTGAAGCATAGACTATTTACTATGACTGTATTTAACAAGCATTATATCTTATAACTTATTTGACTAACTTATAAATTTATTTGATTAAAATATAAGTATTTGATTAACGAGCTTATTTCATTTGCTTATAGCGTTTTTTCATATGCTACTTGAAGTAGCGTTTGAGCTTATAACTTATAATTTATTATATTTTTTCTAATTTTATCCTTAATATTTTAATAAAATTCTTTCTTTACTTTCTTTTAATTTAGGAAAAATCCTCACCCTTACTTTCATAATACTAATCTCTCTAAACTAACAATACTCCTCTTAATTATTATATTATTTTTATTATTTTTTAAGTTATTTTTAATATTATACTATTTATTTTAATTTTTTTAATAAAATATTTGATCTTTAAATAAAAAAATAATAAGATTTTAAAATTAACTAAAAAATCTAACATTATAATTACCTAAAAATATATTTTTATTTACAAAATCAAAATAGAATTTATATAAAAAATCATATAAATATATCTTTTTATATCATTTTACATTTAACAGCTAATTTTACCAAACATTTCTAATTTAATAAGCTACTTTAACTGCTTTCAGCTTTCAACTAAAATTTAGTTTTTCATCTTTCAGTTTACTTATAAGCTTTCAGCTTAATTATCAACTATTTTTGCCAAACACATCCTATTTGTAAGGTAATTTATAACATCCTATCTGTAAGGTAATTTATGCCTTTTAAATGTGATTTCTCTTAAGCATTGGATATAGTGAATCATATTTTGTTATCTTTGGGATAAAATAGCCAAGTTATTTGTTAGGCAACTTTTGCAAATTAAAAGAAATAAAAACAAAACTATTTCCTACACTTTTTTAAACCAAGTTATGAATATCACACATAAATATAGTATACGTTTCATACTGTTATATGAAATATAATAGTATACGATCTATTTTCGTATGCTAATAGAGGCTAACTCGAAGATTTCATACTAAAAGATTATAAGATTTATGTTTTTTTTCTAGCATTTTTAGGTACTCATTGGAATGGTACCATGAGAGACGGCTTCCTGCGTACTCTAGATGTCAGATAAGTGTTAGTGCAAATGTTCCAGAAACAATTAGTTATAATAGTATAAAATTTGTATATCTAAATATATTTGATAAATATGATATTTTGAATTCTTTATCAATTATATATATATACACAATATTAGATAAAATCTTTAAAATATAATTGTATATAAATAAATTACAATTGAGATTAATTATGAGATAATCTATATATATAATTATATTTTTAAATGTCTCTTATTGTTAAATTATTGAAAAAATAAGATATCAATTATTTATGAATAAATCAACATATGTCATATCATATTTTTTTAGAAGAATGTAATGATTTTACATACTATAAATGTGTTGATATTTAGATAAGACATATGTGTATATGTTATTGGACATATGATTGGATTAATCCATTATAAGAAATTATATAAAATGTTATCATGTGTCAATAGAGTTCTCATGTAAAAGGTAATGTAAGTAGTCCTTAAACTTAAGATCAACATAATAACTTATATATGAAGTTATGTACTTTGATATTATTCTAAATTTGTACTTTTAAATAGTAGATACGAATAATAGTTGGCTACACTATGAAATACATGACGGTAGTGATTGATTAAAAAAGAATTATTCTTCTATGGAAATAAGGAAAGATATTCAAAATATGTTTTGACATTTATATTATAATAAAAAAAATCATAATTATGCATTAATAACATTAAGGGGGTGTTTGGTTCAACTTGTAGAGATGAAAAGAAAATAGAATTAAATAAGGAGGAGCGAAGGTAATAGTAGCGGTTATTTTTTAATTTGTTTGGTTTAACGAGGGAATAGAATCACACTATTTATAATTTTCTTTTTTGTTGTTTGATTTGGTAATAGTCAATAATAATGAATGATTGTCAATAACGATAAATAGTGAAAGACGATAATCAATGATAGTAATTGATGGTGGCGACTAGTGGTCAAAGATAGTAAATGATAATGGTCAAGATTCCCCTTCATCAGACTCAGTGGCGGACCCACGTGGGGTCCAAGCCCCCATTTAATTTTTTTAAATATATATTGTAATATTAAAAAAAATAGTAGAATGACTAAATTGAAAATTCAGTAGGAATTCAATAAAAAATATTCTTTAAAGATAGACCTTAATGAAAAGAAGTAAAAAATTTAAGAATTAAATTATAAATTTTCTCATTTTAGAGAACAAACTTAACCCCACTGATAGAAAATCCTATGTCCGCCCCTGATCAGACATACAAATCATTGATCACATTATACCCTAATCAAATGTCCACAGACATAAATCATGCAACCCGAAACATTGAGCGTATTTCCTATTGCACGGGAGTCACTTAATATGTGTGACTGATGCATGAGACCTACAACCATCTTTAAATGTGAATTTAGTTATTTTTAATAAAACAAAAAACTAAATTCATATACACTTTTATGTTTGACATATATTTTTTTAATTGGTAATAATAATGATAATAAGTGTCAAAAAAAATATAAAAGACATAAATGAAATGTAACAATGTACTTCTTTTAATAATTGTATGCTTGATACTCTTGTGTAAGATTGACAATGAGCCAAATTGAGTTGAATTGATTTGAGTTTAGGCTCGACTAGCTTTAAATTTTCCAATTCATGGTTCGACTTAAATTTAATTCGAGCCAATTTTTCTAATTCAAGTTTAATTTGAACTAAGCTCATGAATGAATCAGTTCAACTCATTAAATTCATATCAATTATAACAATAGAGTATTTTGTTGACAAATTAATAACTTAAAAAATTTATGAAAATAAATATGTTTAGCAATTTAACAACATAGAATAAATGAAAAAAATAAAATGATTAAATATAATACTATAATATTATTATTCATATTACAACCATATTTATTGTAATATAAATGAAAAATTATCTTAAAATATAAAACTACATTACGATTACAATTAAATTAAAACATATGACTTACATTGAATTTTTCAATTTTTCAATTTTTTTTAATTTTATCATTTGATAGAATAAAATTTGAAGTTAAAATTGTTTACTTAATTATTTGACTTATTAAAGTAAAATTAATAAATTATTTATCAAAAAAAATTATCTTCACTCTTTTTATAATAGTGTGTCTACAAAAAGTCAAAAATCTTGAAGTGATAATAATTATTAAGCTAATTTTTAATATTTTTATTTAAAGTAAAATTCATAACACTTATGAAATTAAAATAATATATTAATAATAAAATATATTATTTTATAATAAATTTTATCAAATATTTTATTTTAAAATATAATATATATTTATACATATTTATTCATTTATATGTTTATATATTAAATCTATCAAATAAGTTAATCTTTCATTAATTCAAGATCAATTTATTTAAAATACGAATCAAATAATTTAATTTATGTATCACTTATTTCTTTATATATTTAACTCATTAAATTGAAATTCAAATGCCGCTCACAAAATGTCTCGACTAGCAGTAAGCCCTCGTGTTAATCTATTTCTTTCAACAAGAAATTATTATTGGTTTGATGTGGCCAAACTAGACACGAAGAAGGCAGCACCATGGTATGGGCTCCACGGCCACACTGACCCTTTTTGGTCATTTTGAAAGTCTCCCCTGCGACGACAAAATGGTTGACTTGGATTTATTTATCTGAATATTTATTTACCTTATTCTGCTTTTGTTAAAAGGATTTATTACCACGTGGCACTTGGGAGGTTGATTGTGAGTCAGTCATCTTAACCAAGGACAAGGATCGAAACCTCCCACTTGGCGTTTTTAAATAAAAATATTAATTTAATTTAAATTATATTAGAAGACTATTACAAATGATAATTTTGGTAAAGATGAAAATGAAGATTTTACATTCCATTACAAGGGATTACTTTGTTATGTTAATATTTTAATTATAAAACTATTAACTTTTGAATTGGGATTTGACAATGCATATCCGTGACTTCATTGTCACGAGTAATAGAAGGTACTTTTTATTGCCAATTTAATTCAATAGATTATGATACATTGGTCCCTGTGAAAAGCTTATGCAATAAAATAAATAAAACTATAAATCATAATTCATATCTGAAAAAAATAAAAAAAAATAAAAACTGTATCACAAAAAATATTACATATTTACTTTTTTAATTTTTTTCATTCACCTTTTACTTTTTATTCAGGATGTCAATACACGTTTACGTCTTAGTTTTGTGATATTAAAGATAATAACAACCTGAATATAATCAAAGTTAAATCCAACCCAAATAATAATCATGGAGTGTCAAGTCAATTGTTTGTTAAATGTGTTACATGGATCAATTTGTTTAATCCATTTAATAAATTCAATCAATAATTACTTATAATTATGATGTATTAAAAATATCATTGATTTAATACTTTATTGAGCTTTTATTAAAAATTTTATTTTATTTTTGATTATTTAATTATTAATTATTTTTAAATGATATTTTAAAAATTTTAGTATAAATTATTAAACAGAGAAATGAGTTATTCCATTTAATTTTAAGCCAATCCTAACTCTACTAATTTATTATTTATATTAAACAAGTTAATCAATATAAGCCGATTTAAACTTATATAAAATATCTCATATTTATATTGAATTATTGTGATGTATCAAAAGTTACCATATTTACTCCTTATCTCTGCCATAAGGTCAAAATAGGAAAATTATACAACTTAACTCTTTTCAAATAAAATACTACAACATAAATCAAAATAAATTTAAAAAAAAAAATCTGTATCTCGTATTTAGACCCTTTTTAGGAATATACTTCCGAATATACATCACATTAATTAGAATTCAAAATCTTTATGGACTTTATTTAGAAATTAAATTAGGAAAGAAATTAAAGCGAGGAAGCAGATAAGAAATACAGGTAAAAAGAAGAGTGAAAGATGGGGGAATATGCTGCCGTGAAACTCTGAGATTCTTTTCAAATCTGTTTTTTAACATAGAGAGAGAGTCCGCTGCACTTAAATGCGGGGCTCTTCCTTCCCTCCATTCACCAGCACAACACCATCCTCCCTCTCTCTTCTTTCTCTCTCTAGTTTTTTTCTCTCACTGGAGATTTCATATTTTTAATTTCCTTTGAAACCCCAAAAGACTTCCCTCAGTAATATTCTAATCTCTGTGCGTGACGTTTCTTGTAGTGCTATATGTGCAGCCTATGAGTTTCTGTGTGTGAATAAAGAAAGCAAAACGTCGCTTTGGCCTCCTCAACTCTGCTTTGCTGGTATATATTTTATTATACTATGTGAAATTACGCCATTTTTTATGTTTATTTGTTGTTTCTTGATGATGGGTAGGAATTTTTTTTTTTTTTGTCTGCTTCCATTTCATTTCTGAATTTCTGGCTTGGAATAGAAGAGCATTGCTCTTGATTTTTGTTTCTGTTCTTCTGAGCAGTTTTAATGTCTTGAACTTCTGAGGATTTGTTTTTCCGTTAACTTCAATGCTTTATGGAATAGTAATTGGGAGTAAGGAAAATGAAGAGAAAGAAAACCAAATGAAGAGCAAATTTGGTAGAAATTTACTTGAAACAATGAAAACTTGTGTCTGTATTTTTTTTTTTCCCTTTATACTTGTCAGCTAGTTGGCTGGGCTTTCATTTTTCTTCCTTTTGGGTTGGAATTCAATTGATATTCAAGAAATGATTGTGGGTTTTTCATAGCTTCGTTGAATTTTTTATGTTTCTTCTACTCCTACTTGAAAGCTATTTGCATTTTTAATTCCAAGATACTGAAAGTCGGTATATGTTGATTTAGTTTTTTTTTACTCTGCAAAAACATGTTTCTCTTATCTCTTTTTTTTTTTTTTTTTACTTTTATTAACTTTTGATTGTTGTCTCGAATGATATTTTAGTATAAAAATCTTAACCAATTATATATAAATAAAGAATTTTTATATTATTTATATATTTTATGATAATCATGAAAATAATACATGATATCATAAAGTGAAAAAAACAACTTCTAATCTAAAAACAAAATATTTTTTATATTTAATATCAAATAAATAGAATATTTTTTATCATAATATTTTATAATTATAAATATATGAAAATAAAATAATTTTAATATATATATAACCAAAACAAACCTACCTACTCTCACTGTTATGAGTTTTCACTTCCCTACAAAGGAGGGAAATCCTGTAACTCTTTCTTTTGTTTGTTTTCACTTTTTCCCCTAATCTCGGATCTTCTATTATATTCATATCATATTAAATGGGATCCTTTTTGTTTTCTTCTGCTTGTGATTATAATTTATTTATAGTGATAATCAAAAGTGGGACTCCCAAGTCAATTAATTAAAATAAATATTCTGGGTTTGTGAAAAAGTTATCCTCTTTGTGTGTAGAACGTTTGTGGACCTTCCTAGTCACAGGCTCACAGCGCATACCAAACCAGAAAGTAGAAAATGAGCTGTGATCCTTGTGTTCTGACTTCGGCCATATCCCTTTTGATTTATTTACTATTAATTAATAATTGCTTCTCTGGCTATGGTTGCACTTTATTGACCCAAGCCATGACTTCCTGTGCTCAATGTCACTTTCATATGCTGTGTCATCTTTTATTGTCCCCCTAACTCTGAGACATCTATTGTTTGGTTCGATGCATGACCATTCACGGCAGTGGAAATTGTGGTTCTCTATTTCGTCTTCTAGTTGTGTTGGATGTAAATGAGAGAAGTCTTACTTACACTTTCTATTGATAATTCTCATCCTATACACATAATATAATTTGAATTAGATTAGTGGTATTTGATTTTGAATTGATGCAGTTAGAGTGCATCATGTGTGCAAGTTTAAGGAGAGTTGTAAAATACTCGGAGTGGAATCAGATATTTTAAAATTATCAAAGCACATGCTTCTTAGTTGAATTATATAAACCATTTATTGGCTTTTGGGAGTGTCACATGCTGATTATTTGACTTGTCTTGCCCACCTTATTTGTGTATTTATCTTCTTTTCCTCTTTCTGGTTTTTCAGGTTAAGGTGCTGAAGGGACAAGAAGCAAAAGATAAAAAAAGGCTTCTTGTGAGAAAGGCTAGACATGGCTAAGGAACAATTGAACGTGCTTAATGCACTTGATGTTGCCAAAACACAATGGTACCATTTCACAGCAATTGTGATTGCTGGGATGGGTTTCTTCACAGATGCCTATGACCTTTTTTGTATCTCACTGGTTACCAAATTGCTTGGCCGCTTGTATTACTATGAACCAGGCTCTACTAAGCCAGGCTCTCTGCCTTCCAATGTTTCTTCAGCCATTAATGGTGTTGCTTTCTGTGGTACCCTTTCAGGCCAACTCTTCTTTGGTTGGCTTGGGGACAAAATGGGAAGAAAACGTGTTTATGGCATGACCCTTATGGTCATGGTAATATGCTCAGTTGCTTCTGGTCTCTCTATAGGCCATGACGCAAAAGCTGTTATGGCTACCCTGTGTTTCTTCCGTTTCTGGCTTGGATTTGGTATTGGCGGAGATTACCCTCTTTCAGCAACCATCATGTCTGAATATGCTAACAAGAAGACTAGGGGAGCTTTCATTGCCGCAGTTTTTGCCATGCAAGGTTTTGGGATCTTGGCTGGTGGTATGGTTGCTATTGTAGTCTCAGCAGCCTTCAAAGCCAAATATCCAGCCCCGGCTTATAAAATTGATGCCGTTAGATCAACAGTTCCACAGGCTGATTATGTTTGGCGTATAATATTGATGTTTGGTGCTGTTCCAGCTCTTTTGACTTACTATTGGCGGATGAAAATGCCTGAAACTGCTAGATACACTGCCTTGGTGGCCAAGAATGCCAAGCAGGCAGCTGCGGATATGTCAAAAGTCTTGCAGGTTGAGTTAGAGGCAGAAAAGGAGACAATGCAGGAATTGGAAAGACAAAGAGGGAATGATTTTGGCCTGTTTTCAAAGAAATTTCTTAAACGCCACGGGCTCCACTTGCTTGGAACCACCAGCACTTGGTTCCTCTTGGACATTGCCTTCTACAGCCAGAACTTGTTCCAGAAAGACATCTTCAGTGCAATTGGCTGGATTCCAGAAGCAAAAACCATGAGTGCCATGGAAGAAGTTTACAGAATTGCCAGAGCACAGACACTTATTGCCCTTTGCAGCACTGTTCCTGGCTATTGGTTCACAGTGGCATTGATTGATAGAATGGGAAGATTTGCGATCCAATTAATGGGATTCTTCTTCATGACAGTGTTCATGTTTGCCTTAGCCATTCCCTATCATCACTGGACCCTGAAGGACAACAGAATTGGTTTTGTTGTGATGTACTCTCTGACCTTCTTCTTCGCAAATTTTGGGCCCAATGCCACCACATTTGTGGTTCCAGCCGAGATTTTCCCAGCACGGCTAAGATCAACCTGCCATGGCATATCAGCTGCAGCCGGCAAGGCTGGAGCCATAGTTGGGGCTTTTGGCTTTATTTATGCTCAAACAGGCATTGGAGTGAGAAATACTCTCATAATACTGGGTGTTGTTAACTTCTTGGGCATTTTGTTTACACTCTTAGTGCCAGAATCCAAAGGAAAATCACTTGAAGAGATGTCTGGTGAAGCTGAAGAAGAAGAAACTGTACCTGAAACGGCGCATGCTAGCAATGACCTAAGAACTGTTCCTGTCTAATTAGGCTGTTGGTATATTTTTAGAGACTTCTCATTGTCTTTGTATTTCTGAAGATTAATGCTCTGTGTATTAGCATATAGCATTTTGCTTTTAAGTTCCTTTCTATACAATCTTGAAAAAAATAAATATCTTTAGATGTTGCCTTATGTTCTGGTTTCTGATGTAATCCTTCTGTAGAATAGCTTATGCCCTCTGAAAACTTTCTTCTTGGAACTATAATGGCAGAAAAGGGTTTTAAAAAAATAAAAAGATGTGATGGATATGCTCTCTGTTCCACTGTTTATTCTTTTTACTTCCTTTCTTTATACTTTCTCCATCAAGCATAAGCTCATCCCTGCTAACATCTAAGAAAAATGGAAGAACTCTACAAATTAAGTACTTTTCTACTTTATCTTTGTATGTCACAAATTTACACATTTTGTAGTCCACACATTATTTTTTTTGCAAAAATATTTTGTTAATTATTCTTAAATTTAAATCTTTTCCTCATTTGCTTATCTTCCTGTGCCTAACCACCATGTGTGAATATGGGTCCTTCCTCCATTGTTTTTACATTGTGAAGTTGTTTGTATATTTTGCTTTAGAATAAAGTAGAATGGCCCCACCAATTCATTATATTCTTGCATTTGTTTAACTATGAAGAGACTGTTAGAAGAAAATTATATGAAATCAGTCTAATCTAATCTCTACACATGACATGTATAAAATCACAGTTATAAATTAAGAATATCAGATTATTCAGAAATACCTGAAAAGATCAATGATAAAGAATTCATTTCAGATTTTAATCTCTGCAGAGAAGGAAGAGAGAGAAGTTATCCCTATTTCATCTCAGTACTCTCAGTTTAGATGGAAAAAACTGTACACTGATAAGTAGAAAGGAATAGAAGCCTCTCCCTATGTATTTATATAAGATGGGTTAAGTCTATCTATCATAACAAATCCAAACACAAGGTCCAATATTCACATATGAGCAATGCAGATAATAAGTCCATCAATATTGATCACAACAAATTTATGCTTAATTACAACGTGTTCAAATAATATGATATTCAATTAATCTGAGTTTTATAATATATATATATATATACATTATTGAATTATGTCAGTCCAGTAAAAAAAAAAAAAAAATTCTAACAGAGACAGTTGCCATACACAATAAACGGCAAAGACGAGCTTGATGTCAAAAATTGCATCTGCAGCCAACTGCTACATTGTGCCTTCCTGTTCATAAAATCTATGATTCTGTGGTTTTGTACAGTCATAATATGGAAGATTGTTAAAATTTAGGATCCTTTGATGTGATGCAAAATCAATTTCATTTATTTATATTTATAATTATAAAATATCAAAATAATAAAAAATATTTTATTTATTTAATATTATATATAAAAAGTATGATAAAAAATAATATTTATTATTTTACAAATAAAATTATTTTTTATTAATATAATATTATGTATTATTTTATTAATAACAAAAAATATAAAGACATAAATTTTTTAGTTATATATGAAAAAAAATAACATTTTCGTACGAAATATGTTTTTTAACAAAGCAAATAGAGTCTTAACCGTGATGAATATTTTCTGCCTCTCCTTTTATTAATTTTTGAAACCACTAATGAGCATCGGACAAAGGATTTAAGTGAGAGGGTTCAATTTATCCCACTAAATTATATAAAAAAAAATTATATATTTATGTGTTATATAAGCTACTCGGACTTCATAAATAAAGTCCTTTTGATCCGGAAATAATTGGATATATGATTAATAGGTGAATAATTGTTTAATTACATATATTGAAAATCATGTATTTGAAAATATTGTTAGAGATATTATCATTGAGTGGACATTTTAAAAATATAAAAATTTGTCGGTGATAACTATTATACAAAAAGAGTTATTTGCCTTGCTAAAAGTATCTTTGGTTGACATAGCTTTTGGATAAATTACATCTTAGCAATATCTTTGTTTACTGCCGCCTACCATTGATAGGTGTAACAAATGGATGGATTTATTGATAGATAGATTGAAAATCATCTATACATAAAGGATCGAACACAATGCATTTGTTTATCTATTTAATAATTATTATTTTTATATTATTTTATTCTATCATTTTTATTATCATTATATTTCTATTATTTCAATTAGATTTTGAACAAACTATTAAAAATAATTTTTTATGATTAAAATTTTAAATTATATTTTAATTTCATAGTTAAAAAATAATTTTTTACTATAAAATTCTAAGTTATATTTTAACTCCATCATTAAAAAAAATTCTATCATTAAAATTTTAAATTATATTCGCTAACCAATTAAAATGACTAATAAACTATCTTTTATTATCATATTTTCCCCTTTTTTTCCTCAAAGTTTTGCTACATATTATACATATAACATGTATAAAAATGATAATGAAATAAATGTGATCCTAAATTGGAATTTCTTTAAAATTTAAAACATTTAGAATTAAAAAAAAATACACCTTATCTGAAATTGATATTTCCTTAAAGAAAACTTGAAAATTTATTAAAACAAATAACTGATGATTAATATTTAAATACAAAAAACTAAAGTTGAATATATTACATAAACAAATATTAATTGATTCTTGAAAAATTTTTGACTGTAAATATCTTTATAAAGATCAAAATACTAAATATATCATTTTTTTTATCCTACAGAATATGTTAAACATGTCATCTTTTTATCCTATTAAAATGTTAAACATAAATATAAATGGATAAATGATTATCTATAGATTGACTAAATATAACCCTTATTTACCCTACAATTATTTAAAAGTTAATATGGATAGATACAAATAAGTCATAACAATGATGAATATGGATGAGCAAATGGATATAGTTTACAATTGCTAGATCTATCAGCGCATGCAACTATATTAAGTTTTTGGCATTTTTAATTTTAATGTTATTATTTTTTTAATTTAATTTAATGGTTTTCATTTAAATCATTTTATTTTGAATTTTAAATAAAAATTTTAAGTTGGATGAATCATGAATATATATATATATATAAGGATAGATATTAAATTATTCTTTTATTAAACATATTAACATCTCATCCATCTATTTGACTTATTAAACGTTATAGATGGATTTGGATCGATCCAAAGATGGATAGATTTGATTAATTCATAAATATCCATTCATTTTGTTACCCTAAATTATTGATAACTATCGTCTATCATTACCTATAATCATTAACCATCGCACACCATCATCTTTTATCGTTGATCACCGCACACCACCACTACTATCATTGATTATCATTCACTATTATCTATCGTTATTGATCATTATTCACAATCACTTTTTATCATTGACCACACTAGCTATTACCATTTATAATTGTTGACCATTGCCCACCATCATTATCTATTACTATTGACTATCACTCACCATTATATGTAGCCGTTGACTACTACTCACTATCACTCAATAAGAAAGGAAATCATAAATAATGTAATTTCATTTTCTAATCGAATCAAACAAATCAAAAAGTTACCATTATTTTTACTCCTCTTTGTTTAATCCTATTTCCACGAAATGGTCCCTAAATGCACTTTTAAGTTTCCTTTCCAATGGTTTTGTCATTTGAGGAGTGATATGATATTTATGAGCTATAAGAGCCTATTCCAAGTAAAGTGGGACTTTCTCCAACACAATTTCTCTCCATACTTAACTCTAAGGCCCCGTTTGGTTCAATCTGTGGAAAGGGAAAGGGAATAGAATCAAATAAGGAGAAGAAAGGGAATGGAAATTGTTATTTACTTGAAATATTTGGTTCAGTCATGAAACGGAATCAGATTATTTGTGATTACCTTTGTTGTTGTTTGGTTGTCAGGA
>JANHAO010000325.1:0-44566 GCA_026873985.1 Saraca asoca
TTGGGTTTGAATTTTTTAATATTTTTTATGTTAAGCTTCAGTTGCTTAATAAGCAATTGTGATGCTGAGTTGAAATTTTTTGATTGCTTCACAGTGGTGTGAATTGCTTAAGGTGGGTTGCTTAATTTAAGCAACTCTTTATGCAACCTGCGCTGCGGATGGTCTAAGAGAACTAACAAGACTGTCAAAATCAGGGAATTTGGGCATCTACTCGAAAATTTTATAAAAGTTTAATATACAAGTTATAGAAATAATAATTTTTTCTTATAAAATTCTGTATTTTTTTTTATAAAAATTATAAATTTATGTGAATTTTATATGTATTAAGTACACAAAAAATTATAAATTGTAACTCCATTATTTAAAGTTGCATTAAAAAAAATTTCAACAATTTTTCATTTTTATACAAATTCAACTTTCAGTGAAAAAAATGAGAAAAATACGAAAATTTTTCATAAAACTTATAATAATATTTTTAAGTGTATGCCAAAGCATAACCTTTATAATTTATGTCTCAATCTTAAAAGTTGTTTGATTCACACAAAAAATAAATTCCTATAGGAAGTTAAACCTTTTAAGAAATAATTTTTGTGTGAACTATTTAAAAAATATTAAAAATTATTTGATTAGTACTAAAAAAATAATATTTATTAGAAAATAAATTTTTATATAATGTTTGATTTAACTATAAATTTTTCATGAAATATTATTAAAATAATTAAAACATTCTTTCAAAAGTTATGCTCATCATGTATAAGATAAGTTTTTAAAAGGATAATGATCTTGTTATTATTTAAATTTTATAATAATAATTTTATATTTTTGTTTCATTAAAAGTACAGGGAGTAGAATTAAATTAAGGGGTTAGGTAAGTAACTTTTTATGTTTTGTGAAAAGAATATTTTCTCTCAGTTTTAAGTTAATGGTCAATCAAATAATCCAATATTTTCTACTTCCTAAAAAATTATATTTCCAATGAATTTTTCTTCTAATCAACATAATTTCTAATTTGTTTGCTGCATACACACATATTTACATATATATATATATATAGCTGCTTGGATGTTTCTTTCCTCCATAAGCAACATCATTGTCATGATTAATTAGCAACAACATTACAACTTTATGAACTCTTAAGTCGATATTATTGAGTGTTCACTTGAAAACATATAACGGAGCACACTATGTAACATGTATATTAATGCTTTTTGAAAGAGAAGTAGAAAATGACAGGCTTGATGGGAATTTGATTAAAGCAGGGCGTGAGAAGAACAACTAATATATAATTATAAACTCACTTTTTACTTACACAATTTAATATTTTATGAGTTATGTATAAATTTAATGTACTACAAAATTATTTAGGATACAGATTTTGATATGTCTTTCAATTTTTTTTTTATTTATAAGTTTTTAACATTGAGAATAAATAGAAGAATATGATTTTAAAACTTTTTAAGTGTAAGTTTATTATTTTTAACTCAGAATTGCATAAGAAAAGAAATAGCTTTTTTTAAAAGAATATTCTTTCTAAAACTTATAGAAAAGAAAATTAAGTGAGATTATTTCAAGATTCAATTGCTCTTTGTTATCTTAATTTATAAATCTGATTGCATTTTGGCCCTTAATGTATTAGTTGCAATGACGTTTGACTTATTCATTAAAGGTGCGTTTGTCTAGGAGAAAACATCCTTTTTCTAATAATCTTATTTATTTTTGTTTATAATTATAAAATATTAAGATATTAGAAATATTTTATTTATTCGATATAACATATAGGAAGTATGGTGGAAAATAACTTCACTATTTTAAGGCTCCATTTATTTTTTTAGAAAACATATTCTGTAGGAAGATCTCATTTGTTTACATATAAATAAAGAATTTTTGTCACTTATATACATTGTGATTAAAAAATATAATGAATTATGTCATATTAGTATACTCTTCACATTTAATAAGTAATATTCTCTATTATCTTAATATTTTATAACTATAAATACAAGTATGTAAGATTATTTTTATGAAAAATGTTTTTCACCAAAACAAACACAGTCTAACGAGGAAGTTGTTTTTTCTATTATCATGATCTCATGTATTATTTTATTAATTATCAAATATACAAGTAACAAAAAAAACCCTTCATTTTTATATAAATAAATAAAACTTTCTCACGAAAAATATCTTTTCACAAAATATATGAAGCCTAAAATTTACCATCTTTTATCCAATTTGAATGCTAACTTTTGAGTTTATTACGTACACATTAAAATTTACATTTATTTAAAAAAAACGATTAGAAATGGCAAAACTACTATGGCTTTGAAATTCATAATTTTTTTTAAAAGAAAAAGACTTTGGTCTCTCAATAAATAAAAAATAGAAATTAAAGGTGAGAACAAGTTTTTTTTATGTGATTGCAAGAGAGATAATAAACGACTTAAACATACGTAACATTTTACATTTGTATCTGTCATGTGTATTTTCCAAACAATGCAAAATGGGTTGGTCGAGGTCGCATAAGAGACAAATCTAACCAGAAAGGGCTCAGATCACCTAAAAATTGAGGTCACTTGATAGGAGACATTAGCTCACCAGTCACGAGCCTAGAGCGTAGGATAAGATCGAGATCCCAGCTTGTTGAGGACAAACTCCAGCCCGATGCATGCTGCCCTAGCTACCTGCCAGCGGACTCGTTCCGATTGAGCTCAAGTGCGAAACCAATCCTTGTAGCTAGTGGATCACCCAGCATGAGCTCATACTATCGAGCGGGCTGCCTCAAGCATTGGGTAAAGGATGCCAAGTGTCTAGTCAGCACCTAAAGGTATATTCTCCCAATCGACAAGTTAGCCCCCATAATCGACACATCAACCTCTAAAATTTGATAGTGAAATGCCAAGCATTTATTGCCCGTCAAGCATTGATTACCCATAGTGGCAGAAATGATAGTTTTGTTATTTATCAAATTACACTTGTAACCCTCCCGACTTTTATAAATAGGGGGATAGATCATTGTAGAGTAGAGTGAACATACATGTAGAAACCCTATTAAAATAGTGAAAGAGCTTATATACTATAACTTTGTTGAACTAAATAGAGAAATCACTGCATGGGGTCACATTAACTTTAGCCGAACTATGATAAAGAACTTCTAGTGTTCATTGTTCTTCTTCTTTTATCTCTTCCTTTCTCATACAAACGTGCTTACAACTTGCAGTTTGGGTGTTCATTGAACTTTTCCTATTAATCGATTTTCGCTGTCAACATTTTGGTTTTAAAAGGAGGGCCCTAAAACTACTTTCTCTTTTTCTATGATTTGTTGAACAACTACAATGGCAAGAGGAAGGACTACTAGAAGCACTAAAGCTGTCATGCACAACAGCAATGGGAAGTGATACCAATCGGAGGTTTTGTCCTCCTTGCTCCAAGTGCTTCTGTTGCCCCCGTAGTAGGAGCTACCACCGGTATTGCACCACCGACCCCTCACCAGCCTATCACCTTAGGAGCTGATGGAATGCAAGCATGGCACTAGCACCAAAAGGTGCTTGAGAACACTGTGAGGGAGTTGGCCAATGTGGTGAGGGCATTAACGTAGGCACATGCCCAGGGCGTGCAAAGACAAGTTGAAGCCATTGCACCTGGAGGAGGGGTCTAACAACCAGGAGCTCAACAAGAGGGGCCCGTTAGAGCAAAATGCCAGTGAGCTGGCTCAATCCACTTATCCAATTCGTAACTTAGGTCAGAAGTCCATCAAGATCGCATGGTCAAAGAAGATGATTGGAGACCTGTGAGCTTGGATTGCGAAGGAAGCTTGGATGAGACTGATCATGGATGAACGTCAGATCATTATTCACCTGGTCATGAAAATAATAGGAGGCATAAAACCTCAGATTGTCATTCTCAAGACCAGGGGTGATAGGAGTTAGCCCACCACCAGCCATCAGTTCGAGACTTAGGACCCAATGATCAAAGAGCTACTTCAGAGGGGTGAGGCAACTAAAGAAATGACCTGCAGCTCAGAGCAGTCAGGAATGCTATGAGGAGAGGACACTTTTCACTCTGGGGATTACGACAAAGCCTCTTTCTCGAAGGTTTAAGGTCCTTAACATCTTGCCATATAATGGGGATAGTGACCCGTACAACCATTTGGATATGTTTAATGTCTAAATGGATCTCCAAACTGCCAATCCGCTGGTTAAATGCCACATTTTCCCTGCCACCCTTAGAGAAATACCTAGGATGTGACTCAGGAGCTTTCCTGCTTGCAGCATTCATAATTAGAAGGAATGCCAGACAAGATTCCTTCCTTAATACAAAGCATTGAAAAGGTTGCTCGCACCGTCCTGTTATCTCATGACAATCTTTTAGTGGAAAGATGAATCGCTAAAAGATTACATTACTCAATTTAGGTGCGAGGTCAGCAACGTGGAAAACCTTTCAAATGAAAGCATCTTCACGACCATCTCTACTATGCTCCATAAGGACAGCAAGCTCCATGAGAGCATATACAAGTCTCTAGTGAAGGACTTGGGAGAGTTTTAAGTGCGAGCAGTCAAAGAGATTAGGTAGGAAGAGACTTTTGGCCTGAAGAAGCCTAATCTGAAAGATGAGTCAAGTGGCTTCAATCTGGGCAACAAGAGAAATAATGGTAGGAGCAGCAGGGGAGGTCAAAAGGGTGATGTTGATGGTCAGGTCACGAAGAAGGTCAACGGTGAGCGACCACTACGTTAGGGTTGCTATGATAGCTACAACATTCTGTCAGACACCTTAAACAGGATTTTTACAACAGAAAGGGACAATGAAGACTTCGAGAGGCCCAAGCCCCTAAAAGCTCCCCTCAAGTGAAGAAACAAGAAAAAGTTTTATGCCTATCACAACGAGGTCGGGCACAATACTTCAAACTATTGGGTGCTTAAGGACACCATCGAGGACCTTATTAAGAGAGGTTGCTTAAAGGATTACATGGTGCAACCCTCAGGACAACGACCCCCATGGCCTTAGCAACTAGCTCAGCATTAGCATTAGCAGACCCCTGACTGTGAAGAAACACCTCTGGTTAGAATCATATTCACCATCTATAGTGGACCCCACATTGCTGGAATGTCAAAGAGGTTACACAAGTGGTATGTGTTGGAGGCAGGTCATGTTCTACTCACAAGGCATGATGAAGTAAGAGGACCGACAAAAAAGGCCAGAATAAACTCTGCTTGCATCACCTTTACTAGTGAAGATGCTCGAGGAGTACATTTTTCACACAATGACACATTGGTCATCTGGGCCAGAATTAGCAATGCCGAGGTGTGGAGAATCATGGTTGACACAGGCAGCTTAGTAAATGCAATGTACAAGCAATGTTTTAACCAGATGGGCATGGACCTTGACTAGCTTTAGCCTTCCCCAGAACCTCTTTTTAGTTTCATAGGAGATGTAGTGGTACCAGTGGGGCAAAATAGACTTCCAATTACCCTCAAAGATTCAGACTATTAGGCTACAGTCTTCACTGATTTTCTGATCATTGACTCTCTATCAGTGTATAATGTGGTGTTGGGGTGATTGGTGATGATTGACCTAGATATGGTCATATCGTTCAAAACGTTCACCAATAAGTTTCCAACCCTTAATAGAGCTGGATGTGTACGCGGAGAATAACAAGTGACCAAACGTTGTTACAAAGACAAGGTTGACATAGGGGAAAAAGGGAAGAAGATTGATGTGGTTTCTGGAGGAGGGCCATGACCTACAAGCTTGATTGAGGTCAGTTACGACCTAGACCCTTGTGAAGTAGATGCTAAAAAGACGATCGATTCAATATAAGAACTCGAGGATGTTCGAGTTAGTGAGGTAAATTTTAAGAGATGCCTTAAATTAGAAAAGAATCTCTCCCTAGGTTTGAAGGCAGAGCTAACCGAGTTCCTTAAAGTAAACCTTGACATCTTTGCTTGGAACCATGAAGACATGGTTGGAATCAACCCAAAGGTAATGTCGCACAAGTTAAGCATTGACCCTCACCATAAGCCAATCTGCCACAAGTGAAGGCCCATGACTGCCGAATGCTACGTAACTTTGAAAGAGGAGGTGGATAAGCTTTTAGCCAATAAGTTTATCTGGGAAGCCTATGACCTAACATAGGTAGCCAATCCTTTGTTAGTCAAGAAGAAGAATAGGAAGTGGAGAACCTACATTGACTTCATAGACCTTAATAAGGCATGTCCAAAGGACAGCTTCCCCCTGCCCAGAATTGACTAGCTCGTGGATGTGACAACAGGGCATTAACTCCTTAGCTTTATGGATACTTACTCAGGATATGACCAAATCCCCATAGCCACACAAGATGAAGAACACACCTTGCTCATCACTGATAGTGGATTGTATCACTATAAAGTGATGCCCTTCGAGCTAAAGAATGTGGGAGTAACTTATTAGTGGTTGGTAAATTTAATGTTCAAAGATCAAATTGGAAAAACAATGGAAGTGTACGTAGATGACATGTTGGTGAAATTTGAATAGGTGGCCAACCATGTTCATAACCTAGGGGAAATGTTTCAAATCCTGAAGAAGTATCGAATGAAATTGAACTAGCATAAATGTGTGTTCAGGGTCGCTTCAGGAAAATTCCTCAGCTTTATGGTAAACAACAGGGGGATCAAAGCAAATCTTGAGAAGATTAGAGCCCTCCTTGACATGAGATCCCCTACTGGAGCCAAGGATGTAAACAACATAAATGGCCAAGTCGTAGTGGTCAGCAAATTCATCTTTAAGGCAACAGATAAGTGTGTTCCCTTTTTCGATATCTTAAGAAAGGTGAAGAAATTTGAATGGATGCAACAATGTGAGGTCACTTTCCAGTAGCTCAAAGAATATCTCGGATGAGCTCCACTCTTATCCAAACTAAAAGAGGGCAAGAAGCTAATTATCTACTTGAGAGTATCCCAGTATGCCCTTAGTGCAACCTTAATGTAAGAAGAAGGTGAAGCTCAGTTTCTAATTTATTATGTGAGTAAGAGACTGCTGGACATTGAGACAAGATATTCACCCATGGAAAAGCTTGCCTACTACCTGGTAGTTGCATCAAGAAAGTTGTGACCCTATTTTCAAGCACATAGCATAGAAGTGCTTATGTAGTTCCCTCTCAGACAAGTTTTACAAAAGATGGATACTTCGAGTCGATTACTCAAATGGGCAATCGAGCTATCCTAGTTCGATATTGAATATAATCCTAGACTGGCAATCAAGGGCCAAGCTTTAGTAGACTTCATTGTAGAGTTCACTAAGCCCATACAAGAGGAAGTAGAGACCTTAGAAGCTCTGTGGTGGGAATTACATGTAGACGGGTCATCAAGCGAATAGAAGGCTGGGGCAGGGGTACTTCTCATTAGTCCTAAAGGATACAAGATCCTCTATGTGTTAAGGTTCAGCTTCCAAGCCATGAATAATGAGGCTGAATATGAAGCATTGTTGGCTGGACTGTGATTGGCAAAATAGGTACGAGATGAAATGTTGAAGATCTTTAGTGACTCCTAGCTTGTTGTTTGCCATATGCAAGGAGAGTACCAAACTCGAGGGTAAAAAATGACCGTCTACCTCCATAAAGTCCAAGAATTGTTAAGCTCCTTTCAACAATACAAAATCAACCAGATACTGTGAGCCTAGAATGTGCATGCTGATGCTTTGGCTCCTTTTGCTACGACTGAAGACGCTGACTTCCTGGGGGCACTTCCAGTGGAATTCCTCTTGTTCCTGAGTATAGAAGAAAGGGATACTGTGATGGCAATTGCCACGACCCAGGACTCGTGGATGGGTCTAATCATCAACTACTTGCAAAATAACATATTGCCAGAGACTAAGCTCGAGGCACAGTGATTGTAAGCTCAAGCGGCTAGATATTACATCTATAATGATGTGTTATAAAAAATAGGGTTCTCAACCCAACTTTTAAGATGCATTGATGGCTAGGACTGTGACATCATCTTGAGTGAAATTCATGCTGGCCATTGCAGAAATCATTCTGGGGGGCTATCTCTAGCTCAAAAGGCTCTCTGGCATGGATTCTATTGGCTTACGATGAAGCAAGATGCTGTTGATCTTGTTAAGAAGTGCGACAAGTGCCAAAGATTAGCAAAGATCCCACGAGCCCCACCATCCTACCTGTAACAAATGGTCAGTACGTGGCCCTTCATGATCTAAGGCATGGACCTAATTGGACCACTCCCAATAGCTCATGAAAATTGTAAACATGCAGTGGTAGCTGTGGATTATTTCACCAAGTGGGCAGAGGCAAAGAAGCTCACAGAGATTTCTTCTACAAAGATTGAAAAGTTCATATGGAATAACATCATTTGTAGATTTGGAGTCCCCCAATAGATTGCAACCAACAATAAGACTCAGTTCAATAGCAAGCAGTTCATCAAGTTCTATAATGATCTCAGGATCACGAAAAGCTTATCAGTTGTAGACCATCCACAGGCTAATGGACAAGTTGAAGTTGTTAACAAGATCATAAAACAGATCTTGAAGAAAAGGTTGGAGTCCAAGAAGGGAGCATTAACAGATGAGCTACTAAAAGTGCTTTAGGCTTACAAAATCACAGTCTGTAGTATCATAGGAAAAACTCCCTCCTCGATGGTATATAGATCCGAGGCAATGATCCCAATAGAACTTGAAGTGAAATCACAATGAAGACTAACTTTTGATCCAGATGACAACAACCAACTACTCGCTACAAATCTAGATCTGATAGAAGAGATAAGTGAAAAAGCTTACCTTAAGATCGGGACCTACTAGTAATGGGTTGTGAGCTACTATAATCGAAAAGTTCGAGCTCGAAATTACAAACTTGGCAATCTCATTTTATGCCTCATTCTCCCTAGAGCTCACAAAGCTAACGAAGGGACCTGGGACCGAATTGGGAAGGCTCGTATCTCATAAAAAAAGTCATCAGCAATAGAGCTTATCACTTGGTGGATATGAATGGGTAGAGTTTCCTCAAACTTGGAATGCCGAGCACTTTCGTCTTTACTACTAATAAAGACCCCAATTTTGTAAAAAATTATTCAAAAATAAGTGAAAATATTTAAGTAATTCTTTGAATTTTTATACCTGTACTTGATTTTTTCTGAATAAAATCTCAATAAAGTCTTACACGGGAAGCAAGTTATCCAATAAATGAAGGGTGTTAGCTGGAATGCGACCCATTGGGTATTAGTTTTCACATAAATTCATCAAGTTATGTATATAAGGCATTCAAATGTATAGAGATTGAGAGAAAATAAAGTAAGGATATTGCAGAAGCTCATTCAGAGTTCTCTTCAATGAAATAAACTTATACAAAGCTTGAGATGCAATACAAAATTCAAGAAAGTAAGTACAAAGTTACACAAAGTCATAGCCTAAGGAACAAGATCTTCAGGAATAGGGCCTTCTTGGGGCAAAGGGTCAGCATGAGGAGCAATAGGGTTGTTTGCCACTTGGTCACCAACCATCCCTACAATTTGCGAACTGCCCTCCTTTTCAGTGACACCCTTGGTGGTAAGAGCTTCAACTACAAACTTTGCATCATTTTTCAAAGATTTGTCTTTAACAGCCCTCCTCTTGAAAAGCTTAACAGCTTTAAGGGCCTCCTATCTAAAAAAGGAGAAGTCTATCCCTGGATTCTGCTCCTACAAGGTGAAGAGGAAAGAGGAACTAGTTTCAGATTTTGCCTTCTTCGCTACTGCTACAACCGACAAAGCCATCTTTGCTTTCACCTTAGCAACCTCCTCTCTAATCATCTCGAGCTCTTTCACAGCACCTTCGGCTCTCTCTTTTGCTACTCTTGCCTGCTGCTTAGCTACCTCTACTCATTGATCTACTATTTCAATTTACTTTACAGCTAGTTCAGCCCATCGAAGAGCTAAGTCCTGGTCGATCCTCGCCTTCATCAGGTCATTAATTGTTCTGCCAAGGTTCAATGCAATGGCTTCATGATTTGCCACTTTATGAGACAAGGTAACCTTGGCATCCTTGGTCTTCTCCCTCAGTTCCAATACCTCAATAGTGATAGCGGCTAGATCGTCCACCAAACTTCCTTTCTCCTCAGCTTAAGCTCGGAATGTGTTGTGTAGCTTCATCAATGTCAGTGAGTTCTGAAGAACAAAATAGTCAAGTTAGATTATAAAAAGGTCAAAAGAACCAGGGTAAAAAAACCTAACTTACGAGTAGGCTATGAAGAGATAAATAGCTTACCAATCACTCGACCGAGTGGTGCTCAGACTCCAACATGTTGACCTTCTTGTAGGGCCCTAGGATCGCACTGGCATTATTCAAGAGGCAACCCAAGTATTCCTCCATCTTCAAGCTAAGCTCAGTAAGCTGCTCCTTACCCTTAACCTTTGGCATAGCTCCCTTTTGCATCATAGTAGCTTTCTTCCCCTCATCCTTCTTTTGTTTTTTGGCAGGGGGCTCAGAGGAGGAAGTGATCCCAGTTGTAACAACCACCTTAGGATATGAGGGAGAAACTGGCTCCTACAAGGGTATTACCACCAGGGCTAAAGGTTGGCTCTCAGTAGTAAGGAGGACATTAGTGTCAGGAGTCGGTGAGAGCTCCTCATCAAGATCAGATGGCGGCCTCCTAAGGATGAGCTTCATCATGTTTTCGTAATCTGTAAAATTTATTGGATTGACCTTCTTAACTCGATGAACTCCTATCTCCTTGGTGAGCTCAGCTCCTATAGCTAGAGCGAGTTTGTAGGAACACAAAAAGACTCTCGTCAAAATAGAAGTCATTCTAAAGATCATCTGAAGTAGCGAACTGATCTAAAATTCCAAGCTTCGTAGCCTCAAGGGTTGGCTTCTTGCCAATCTTTTCTATAAAATAAGACAAAGTTAGAATCAGAGAATTGAATGTGAATTAAACTATCAAACTCTCATGTCCTCTTCTCACTCACCAAGAGTAGAGATGAAATCAAAATTCTTAAGGTCATGCAAGGATGGGTAGGACACGTAAAACTAATGGGTTTTATAATTTCCCACATTGGACTTGCCTTTGGTGTCACCCTGTGGTAAGATTTTCTTGTGCTTGGTTAGTCGAGTCGAGAGATAGTGAATCCTTTCCAGTGAGTCTGCTCTCCTTATGCTATACAAGTAGTAAAGGACCTCGACTGATGGCAGTGGGAGATTGTTAATCAGGTATATTAGGGCCAAGGAGGTGAGCTGGGCATAGAAGTTTGGAGTAAGTTGGAACAGGCAAATCTTGTTTTTATTCAAAAAAATTAACAATGCATGGATGCATTAGAACCTAAACCCAGCAGTGAGATACTGGTAGGTAATGACAATGAACCTTTGGGGCAGATAAGCAGCGTAACCATCTAAGGAGGGCTCCATGATGTGACATCCCTTGGGGATTCGAAATGATTAGGCCATGGATAGGAGCTTGTGAAAGTGGACAGTTCAAACATACAAATTGAACATTAGATAATCCGAAGGTCACTGAATAGTAGCGGCCTCTGGGCCCCCAACGAGATCTGGATGAGCACTGAACTCTCCAACGACCTCACTACTACTTGAGGTCACTTTGCTATCACGTCTCACTAGCTCCTCACTCTGTGTTGGGGAGTTGGGTTCCTCATCACTTCCTATTCGGTGACCTTTGCATTTGTGAGCTGCCATCTACATAAAAAAGAAGAGAAGGTCAGGTCACTGAAGGCAGACCATATCGAGAAAATTAGGACTAACAATTTCCTATACGGTAGGCCACACATATGCCTCAAGTCACTATATCTAAGGCCCAGACTCTAGAAGTTAAGGGAGACTCAATTGTAGGGATGCTAAAACCCAAAAAATCGATGGGAAATTTGAAATGACAATCGAAAACCCTAGTGGTTACTGACAAATCAAATAGGAGAGATAGACCAAACACAAGAAAATGCACAAGCAATCAGCTTCAACCAATATTTCAAAACTCTCAACCATATGCAAACAAGTCTCATACGAACCATGAAACAACATACAAAGACCGCAGGTTAAAGAAAGAGAGCTTACCATTTCAACCAAGGAAAAAGGTCAAAAAAGTGTGTAGGACTGGCTTTCAAAGAGTAGAACTCAAATCAGTAACCTAGTTAGCCAAAATAACACCGATTGCAATGGACAAAGATGATCGGATGCTAGTTTAACGAAGAAGATGAAGAAGGAGAGTTTGAGAACTTTGAGTTTCAAATGATAAATAAGAGGGGGGAAAGAGTTCTCCTCAAGTTATATCACACGAGGACTCACTGTTGGATTTGGGAACTTATCAAATACCCATAATCGATGGTCCGCTGAACACCAATTGTGAGTTATCACCAGCTTGGTGAAGACACTTATCGAGGCAAAAATGATTACATGGGGTAGTGGCAGAATTTGAAGAGTCATAGACAAAGTGAGCAGAAGCATCCAGACTGACCGTGAGATCACAAATCACAAGCAACGGGCTACATCCCCTAACTCACTCTACGTTTAAGAAGTGTTAGCTGAGGCAGGCACCAAACTCTTATATGGACCGTGTCCAAGAAGTGTGAACTGAGGTAAGCACCAAACTCTTGCATGGACTAAGACGCATCCGTGCGATCGACTAAAACTGCACGTCCAAGAAGTATGAGCTGAGGCAAGCACCAAACTCTTGCGTAGACTAAGGTGCATCCGTGCAACCTACTAAAATTTCACATATAAGAATGGCCACTAAACTCTTGTGCAAACTGCATCCAAGAAATGTGAGCTGTGACAAGCACCAAACTCTTGTGCAGACTAAGGTGCATCCATGCGACTTACTAAAACTCCATGTCCAAGAAGTGTCAGCTGAGGCAGGCATCAAACTCTTGCATGGACTGCATCTAAGAAGTTTAGCTAAAGTGAGCACAAAACTCTTGTATGGGCTAGGGCATATCCATGCGACCTACTGAGACCCTATGTCCAAGAAGTGCTAGTTGAGGCGAGCACCAAACTCTTGCACAAACTAAGGCACATCCATGCAACCTACTAGGACTCCACATCCAAGAAGTGCTAGTTGAGGTGCATCCATGCGACCTTGTTGGGCACTATACTCTTGTGCGGGCTAAGGTGCATCTATGTGACCTACTCAAGCACTCCAGTGCTTAAATTTGCTACTAGCCTGAGTGCTTTAGTGCTCAAGTTCATCACTCGCAGAGGCACTCCAGTGCTGAAGTTCACTGTTATTCATGATAGGCTGATGTGACCAATTGGTCATCCAACATAGCACATATCCTTTAGTCATGATTTATTAACTGAAATCCATTCATATTAATTCAATTAATATTATTCGAGGTCGATTGAATTAATGAGCACTCATTTTATCTAACGAATATCGAGTTATGGTTTGTAGGAACTTGTTCATGTTGCTAGCTACGGCCTACCAAATCGCTAATATGAACATGCTTGGGAAAAGTAAGAAATAAAATGCAAAGCTTCATTACAAAACTTCTTTCAACGAGGTGAATTTACATGAAGGTTCAAGGGTATGAGTCAAAGCAAGCCTATAGTTAACTGAGGAAGAGCTTAACACTAACGAGCCTGTAACTATAATACGCAGGAGGAACTGGCTTTTAAGAATCAAATCCTACAAGCAGCGAGCAAGCCAAACTACTCCAACCCTTCCTCAACTTCCATTTGAGCTAGTGGCTTGTCCAACTTGAGCATCCCTGAGGTGTTTGGAGTGGGAGAAGCGGCATTTGAGACAAGCAAGGCGGTTGCTCAAATTTCCCCTAGTCCTCTTGAGCAAGGAAAGCATCCTTCAGCTTCATCAAGCTACTTGAAGGCCTGGAGGCACCCAACGCCACCGTGCAAAGAGGCAAATAAAACAGTTGGAAGGGCTAAATTCCAACAAGTCGTTGGGTCAGTAAGCAAGCCTGACCATTCTAGCTCCTCTTTCCTATCCTCTTCCTAAACTAAAAGCTCCTCCTTTAGCCTTGTAACTCATGGGCGCTTACAAAAACTGAACGATTAGCTCGCCAGAGGACAAAAAAGCAAAAAAGAAGAAGTTAAAATTGTCAGTACTATGATGAGGTTATGAAAGAATTCCTAAAATCCTCAAGAAGGAGTTCTCCATGGGAACCACGTGTAGCAGGCCATTCATGCCTTGCAATCTCATACAGCAGATCATACACACCCCAAAGCATTTCGTTGAAGGCCAGAACTTCAGAGATATGGGGGCTCAATCAATGTACCCATCTGGTTATTCTGTGAAGGAGGGAAGGGGACTTCTCATGTCTTATATAGACCAGCTTGGCCTCACCAAGGAGTCCAGAAGAAATCTAACTGTACTTAATTAAATGGCTTGGAAGAAAATGAGGTTGACACACTCATGACTATGAAATAAGTACAGTAAGAAATATGGCCTGGAGCATATGAAACAACAGATTGAATGTAAAGACTTTGACTACTTAGTAATGCACAAACAAAGACTTTGCCATCAAACTATAACCCCCATCTCGTAAAACAGATTGAGAGTTGGGGGCTAATGTTATGGGTATTTTTTGGGCAATGCAAAATAGGCTGGTCAAGGCCCAATAAGAGACAAGTCTAACTAGAGAGGGCTCAAATCACCTAAAAATTGAGGTCGCTCCTTAGGAGACATCAGCTCGCCAGCCATGAGCCCAAAGCGCAAGACGAGATCGAGATCTCAGCTCATCGAGGACGAACTCCAGCTTGCCAAGCAATGCATGCTCCCCTATCCACCTGCCAGTGGACTCGTTCCAATTAAGCTTGAGTGCAAAACCAACCCTTGTAGTGAGTGGATCACCTAGCACAAGCTCACGCTGCTGAGTGAGCTGCCTCAAGCATTGGGTAAAGGATGCCAACTGTCTAGTCCACACCTAAAGGCACATTCTCCTAGCTAACAAGTTAACCCCCAAAACTAACACATCAGCCTCCAAAATTTGATAGTGAAATGCCTAATATTTAGTACCCACAGCGGCAGAAATGATAGTTTTGCTATTTATTAAATTACACTTGTAACCCTTTTGACTTCTATAAATAGAAGGGATAGATCACTGTAGAGCAGAGTGAACATACATGTAGAAATCCTGCTAAAATAGTGAGAGAGCTTGTATACTATAACTTTGTTGAAGTGAATAGAGAAACCATCGCACAAAGTTAATATAAAACCATTGTGGACGTAGGGGTCACATTGACTTTAGCTGAATCACGATAAAAAGCTTCTAGTATTCATTCATTCTTCTTCTTCTTCTTCTATCTCTTCCTTTCTCATACACACGTGCTTACAACTCATAGTTTAGGTGTTTATTGAACTTTTTCTGTTGACCAGTTTTTACCGTCAACGGAATCCAAGTCATTGAGAGAGAAAATTTCCAAAATTAACAATAAAGGTCAATCCACTTTTAAAGGCGTCAATGACTTTGAGTATTTCTTTTACTTAATAAAAAAATGAAAGAAAAAATAGTAACCATTTGAAATGTCGATCTTGTTTATGTGTATAAAAAAAAATCAATTTCAAATTTCATGAAGAATAGATTTTTTTTAAATGAAAAATTGTATATTAATTTAGTACCTTGATGGATGAGAGACAAGATTAGAGTTACGTCAAGATGTGATATGTATGTGCACATAATCTGTTAAAATAAATGGTCAAATTGGAGGAGAGTTGGTTGGTTGCCATAGGTGATGTTAAATAAAATATGTAATGTGCTTTACAATAGAGGGAGGAATGTAATTTGAGACTAATATTAAAAGGAGGAGATAAAGTAGTAAAGTACGGTTGGGCTTTACTTGAGTTTGGATAACATTCACTTAAATTTTAGTCCAAAGATTTTGGGATCCCCTCGTTTTGATTTTAAGAGAAAAAGAATAATGGTAGGTTCCACTTTGAAAAAGGATGCAGCTTGAAAATTTATACGTAACTGCGGGTTTGATTTTTTTGGATCATGCAAATTGGAGCTGACCTAATTGAAGTGATTATTAGATTAAGTACTTGACTGGTACAACACAATAAAATTTTTTAATAATTAGTCAAATAATTGATTATTATTTTTTAAATATATTTGATATAATAATTAGAATTTTTTTAATAAACAATTCTAAATAATAAATCTAATTATATAAAAATTATTTTAAATATTTTTTAATGACAATTCTAAAAAAATATTTATGTTTGTACATATATTATTTTTAATTTTTTCTTCTTTTATTATTATTATCCTTATTCTAATAATAATAATAAAATAAATTTTTTATTATTTTTTTAATAAATTAATATTAAAAAATAATTTTTTATACATTATTTAAATAAAAACAAATTGTATATAATTAATTACTTAAAAATAAATTATTTATAATTAATTATATTTATAATAAATTACGACCATCAAGTCACATAAATTTGATTTGATCACGCAAAAAATGAAGCCAGCTAGCGAGGTCGGTTCACATGTATAAAGATACCATAATTAGATGCGTGATAGGCTGAGCTTTGCCACGTGACTTGGCCCTGAGCCATGGGCCAATACACCAATACACCAATAATTATATTTTGGCCTCCTCAAAGATTGGTTGCTTAGTTCCATCATTGTTTAGAGTGCAATTTTGTTTCAATAAGAAAAAAGACTTCACTATTTGAGATAAAGTGGATCACACGAAAATTTGTGGAGTCCACCCTCCTCTCACAAATTGTGAAAATTATGATTCATGTTTGAGTAATACTCCTCAAAATTTTGTAACTGGGAACAAAAAAAGAAGAAATTTTTAATAGGTGTATCTTTAAAAATCAAGTTATTTGAGATTGTTGACAAAATTTCAGACAAATGCTACTAAAAAAATTAAGTAAAATGTCTATGTTACTACAGAAGAAAGAATTCTTATTAAATATATGTGTCAGTATATATTAAATAAAAAAATTAGGTTCATTGCAGATCAATGGTAATTTTAAGGTAGTATTTGGATAGAGAATTTTAAAAATTTATGGAATTTAAAATGTAAAGAATTTTAATTTCAATCACTCTAAATTCTTGCATTTATAAATTATCTTGTTTGGATAATTACTTTTATGTGAGAAATTTCAATCACTCTAAATTCTTGTATTTATAAATTATCTTATTTAGATAATTATTTTTATGTAAGAATTTCATTGTAAAATGTTACAAAGCATGTCAAATCACATTAATTCTCACATGTTAAACAATTTATTAAGGTAGAATAAATAAATGATAAGATTTGTCAAGTGGACACAAATATATGAGTTTAGTGATGCAAATGAGCCCAAATCATAAATTTACAAGTAACTGTCCTTTATACAAAGGAAACTATTAACTTAGGAAGCAACAAGATTCCTGAGCAAGAAATCTTAGTTAAGGTAGTTGAAATCCACAATCCTGTTCAAGACTGATTCTGGCCTATCCTTCTCAATATTATTGCAAAGCATTACTTTCTATTCTTTATATGTTTCAGTTTTAAGGCCACCTTCGTGGTCTCTGATACTAGAGCCACAGGGAAGCATAGGGAATCAAGGATAGAAATATAAATAGAAAATTATAATCACCTTTATGAAATTTATGTTAGTTTTTCAACATGAAAATCTGGTTCTGGATAAACTAATAACACACAGTAAAAGATGAATTTTTAAAGAGGTATGTAAGTCCCATTTGAGTGCATTAATGACAACGAATCTCTGTGTTCACATGTTAAACGTAAGTAGGGGATAAGTAATCCAGATTTGAAGATTCATGTTAAAATATTAATATTTAATTTATATGACAAAATAATTTAATATTTATATTAATATCTTTATGGTACCTAAAAGCTTTGATATTGAAAGTAGAGATTTTATAATTTTAAAATGCAACATTCTTTATCTTCCTCTTTTTCATTTTCATCATCATTTTTAAAAAAAATTCCAAATCTATTTTTAAAGAATAAATTGATTTTGAAAGTTTTAACCAACAAATTGCTAATTGAGAAATGCCAAGAATCCTGGCAAAGAACTTTGCAAATCTAGTTTTCAAATCAACCTATGTTATCAAAACTAAAGAAAGGTTTATCAATGTTGATTCTCTAAAGGAAGAATGTGTACCTTTCTTAGAAAGGACCTTGATAAACAAAGAACAAAATATAATTTTCTACATCTTGAATGTGTTCAAATTGTTGTAAAGCCTATGACTAGATTAGGCTTAAATATTGTTATTTTGTTATGCCTTAGAGATGCTAGACATATAAATTTTGATGATTCATGGTTAAGAGTTGTAGAAAGTAGCATCTCATAAGGACTAATTTATTTCAATTGTTTCCCTCACATCTCTATTTGTTTAAGAGAAACACATAAAGATAAATTATTAGTTCTAAATACCAAATTGCATGGATACAAAATGGTATCGGGATCTATTCCAGTAGTGATTACTTATAGGATCCAGTACAAGCTTTACAACAAACAAAATTCAGGTTCTTGAAACCTCATAGCTCTAAAGGCCAAACAACTTATTTCTTGATAGATACTCCAAAAGCTAGAGTACAAATACTTGTAACAACTACTTGGGATAAGATAGACTTCCCAAAAAAATGGTCTTTACCTAAAGCTACCCAACCTCAACTTCCTAATCTGTAATTTGCTAGTATTATACAGCATGACTCTAGACAAGTAAATCTATTTCTTAGAAATATGAATAGTCTAGAAATTCCCAAAGTAACTAAACTAAGTCAAATTCCCAAATTAAACAAACCTAGATGATCTGAAGCTTCTAATTCAACTATGTCAGTAAACATATCCAGTTTAGAAAGATCTTTATCTATTGTCAAACTCAAAGGAATAGATTATACCTCTAGGGCTTCCAAATCAATTTATTCAAAAGAATTTTGAAAAAACAAAGAAAAAGTTGAAAATGAAGAAGGATTTGAAGAATCTTCTTTATCTCTAACTTGTTCTTAAATGATGACTGATTATCCAAAAACTAAATGATTTTTCACCAGAAGGAATTTATTTCTGATTTTCAAATTGATATAAAAATTTTAAAAGGAAATTTTTACTTAGAAGAGTTTACTCTTCAAAAAGAATGGTTTCTTTCAAATTTTCAAGGAATTTCCAAACAACAAATTCATAATTCTTGGTTCAAATTTATGAAGAAATTTCAGATAAATATTCCTTTCTTTGATTGGTTTGAAGCCTATGCTGAAGGAAAAATTGAAATAGATTATCCCTTTAGTAGATCTATTAATATGAAACATAGAGCCAATCAATTTTGGACAACTATCAAAGGAGAAAAATATATTTCAGAGTTACCACCCCAAACAAATAGAAACTACAAATCCAGACAAACCAGTGGTAGCACCCTTTAAGGTCAAGGAAATTGTTGAATTTGTTTCCTTTAAAGATATACAATTTTTAATGGAACAAAATAACTATACCAATAAGTATTTCCAAACCTTAGGAACTCAATTGTTAGCTAGTGTAGTTGTAGAATCCTCAAAACCTTCAACTAGCAGACCAATAGTATAACCTCTATTTAAACCTTATGAAATCCCACACGATAAGCAAAAAAATCTCAATAAGGTTCAAAAATCTAAGGCAATAGCTAATATAGAAATAGCAAGGATGATAGATCAAATAGATTAAAAGTTATCCAAGATCCTAGTAGTTCTAGATACTCCTCCAATGGATAGGTTAAGTAGGAACAACATAAGGAAAATCCAAATCTTAGACAAAGCCTCTACAGTATCTTCAGATATTTAAGACCTAAAAATAGATGCCATCAAAATTCTAGCAAATTGGAAACCACGAAGGAATCCATTACTAAATTTTCCTGACCAAACCTCAATAGAAAAACCACTCATTATTTAGAATTCCTATAATAGGAATAACATTTATGAGTGGAATTTAGATGGAAAATCTGAATATAAGATCTTAAATCTTCTCTGGCAAATGACCATGATTAGTACAGCCTACCAAATAGCCCATGGATGTGACAATGCAATATTTGTTCATGTTTTAGTTGCAAGGTTTACTGGCTAACTTAAAGGTTGGTGGGATGAATATCTCACCCAAATAGAGAAAAATCAAATTTTAGAATCAATTAAGACTAATGCAAATGGTCTAGTAATATGTGATTCTAATGAGGATGAAATTTCAAATGCAGTAAATACCCTAATCTTCATGATCGCCAAACACTTCATAGGAGGCCTCAACCTATGAAAAGATAACTCAACTGAACTATTATCCAACCTAAAGTATAGGACACTAGGAGATTTTGTATGGCATAAAAATGCATTCTTCAGTAGAATCTATTTTAGGTCAAATAGTAACCAACCCTTTTAGAAGGAAAAATTGCTTGCAGGACTCTCTAGATCTTTAGGAGATAAGGTTAGGGACAAAATTAGGAATTAATTCAATGGGATTATCTCATATGAACAACTTACTTATGGATAACTAACAACATATGTCCAAAAACTGGCTCTGAAAATTTGTTAAGGTGACAAAATTCAAAGACAACTAGCTAAAGAAAGGACCTTTAACAGAAAAGAATTAGGTTATTTATGTGAACAATTTGGATTTATATATCCAAAACTTTCAAACCTAAACATAGAAGACGAGCCAAACAAGTAGAGTTTAGCAAACCAAAACAAGAGAGAAAACCCTATAAGAAATACCAAAGGAGATCCAAATGTGTTCCTTCTCCAAATCAGGATAATAGATCACTCTATTTTAGATGCAATAGACCAGGTCATATTGACAAATATTGTAGATTAAATAAGAAACTTAGAAAATTAGAACTAGAGAAAAAGGTCCTAGATAGGAGAAATAGCCTTCTAGTTGAAAAATATTCTAATAATGAGGAATTCTCACTAGAAGTAGTAGAAGTAGAAATAAAAAATAGGAAAAGAATTCAACAAGAAGATTGTTGTTCCTCTAAAATAGAAAATACATCATCTTCTAATAAAGAAGTAGATGTTCTTACCAAAGAACAAGATCTTCTTTTCAAAGTCATCTGTCATTTGCTAGATGATAAGCAAAAGAAGGATTACCTTCAAAAACTCAAACAAACCATAGAAAAACTTTCTTTACCGACCAAACCAACTAGGATAGACAAATACAACTTTAAGAATGTTTTAGATAGATTTAGCTCAGAAAATAGTAAGCTTGTCACAATTCAGGATTTATAGCATGAGCTGAATCCATTGAAAGAAGAAGTGAAAAAATTAAAACAACAACAACAATAATATAATTTAATTCTTTCAACTTTTCAAAAGGGAAAAGGGAAGGAAATACAGGAAGAAGAAATAAATGACTGAATTTTCAAGATCACTTCCAGTACTTCTATTCAAAAATGGTATATCCCTATAAAATTACTCATCAAATATGAATATACCATTGGGATAGTAGCCTTGTTTGCTACAGGAGCTGATCTTAATTGTATATAAGAGGGATTAGTACCAACCAAATATTTTGAGAAAACAAAAGAAAAGCTAAGATATGCTAATGGATATAAACTTCAAATCCAATTTAACATTCAAATGTGGTCATTCAAAATTCTTTTTACAAAATCAACACTTCTTTTCTGTTAGTTAAAAACATGACTAGCAGAATTATCTGGGCTCTCCTTTTATCCAATAGATTATGTTTTCTTTAGTTTTTGATGAAGTTATAATTACTAAAAACCTAAGAGAGAAAATTATTTTCCAATTTGCCAAAGAACCAATTTTCAAAAATCTAAATCTTGTTGAAATGAAAGAAAGTCAAATCAAATTTCTTTCTAAAGAAATTTCTTTTAAAAAGATAGAACAACTTATGAAAACACCAAATGTTTGAAACAAAATTGATTCTTTCCAAAAAAGGATTCAAACTTAATTTTGTTCTAATATTCCAAATGCTTTTTGGAATAGAAAACAACATAAGGTGGATTTTGAAGGTCTCAAAAGTACAGATCTTGCCCTTTTTATGTTTGTAAAAATACTTTTTTGACTTAGAGATTGAATTCTTATTTCACAAGATATTTTAATAAAATTCTATTGGAAGTTTAAGATAATATTGTAGTCATTGATAGAATTAGAAATTCAATTACCAATTGATCAAATTAATTTAGTTTAACAATTAAAGATTAGAGATGCAGTAAACTAATATTACAGTAAAACATTAGAAGTGCAGCATAGCAGAATATCAAAATTTAGAAATGCAAAAAGATAAACAAGAACACCAAAATTTTAAAGTGGTTCAACTTAAACTGAAATTATAGTTGAAGCCTACATCCACTGGATCAATTCTTAACCAGATGACCTCTTTTATTAACTATAACAAGATTTTAACTATGCTCTTGAACAGCCAGTTCATACAACAAGATTTACACTAGGCTCTTGCAAAACCTATAGATACAATAAAACTACACCTTTAGCTTAATTGTAATCAACCTTACAACTAAAAGAAGATATAAGGGAAGATCAACCTCTTTCTTGTATCTCTAATTCCTATCAACCTAGAAATTATGAAAATAAAAATCAAGAAGTAAAAGCTAGGTATACACGACCAACAATTGAGATGAAAATCTTAATTAACCTGTTGTATTTTTCATAGATTTAATACAAGTTTGTAAATCAAATGTGAATTGAAGAGATAGGATTTAGATCGGATGAAGCTCAGAGACTCTCTCTGTTTTTATGCTCTGAAAGTGTGAGAAAACTAAAAACTCTATTGTGTTGAAATAAAGTGAAGGCTATTTATAACTGCTGTAACTAACTTTTGAAAAATAACTAACTTTTTGACCTTAAATTGATTCAGAGTGGTTGCCAGCTAATGACTTAATTTGTGAATCGATTCTGCTTATGAAGTTTATTAAGAAATTCTTCACCGAATCAATTTACATAGTGAAAAATAATTTTTATAAAAATTCAACTTGTGAGAATGCATAGAAAATATAGTTATAAAATATTTGATTTAAACTCATTTTATTTAATTTATTTTTACCTTAGTTTTGCTATTTTTAGACATTTACTTGGATCAAAATTGATTAGAACACACTTACAAAAGATCTTAGAAAAATCAATAAAAAATCTAAGGCAAATGTTGGATCTTTTGATATCTTGAATGTCATTTGATCAGTTTTGAGTTTGGAAAATGAACAAATACTGAAAAGTATATAGTTAGATTGTGATATCAAATAAGATTGTTTTTTAACATCAAAACTGAAGAAAATATGATAGTAAGGCTAACAGATTTGCCATATGAAATTTTTTTTTTTTGAAAAACAAATTTCTACAAAAGCCCATCCTATTCAAATGAGTTAAGAACTTATGGATTATTATAGAAAGGAAATAGATGATTTCTTAGCAAAAAGGATTATCAGAAAGTCTACAAGTCCTTGTTCATGTTCTGCTTTTTATGTTAATACAAATGCAAAAATAGAATGAGGAACGCCAAGGTTAGTAATTAATTACAAACCTCTAAATGAAGCTTTACAATGAATTTAATATCCAATCCCAAATCAAAAAGATTTATTAAATTGTTTACATTTTGCTAAAATATTTTCCAAATTTAACATGAAATCTAGTTTTTGGCAGATACAAATCAAACTTGAGGATAGGTATAAAACAATATTTATAGTACCATTTGGCTAATTCGAATAGTATAGAATGCCATTTGGTCTAAAAATGCACCTTCAAAATTTCAAAGGATTATGAATGAAATTTATAATCCATTCATAAAATTTATTATTGTTTATATAGATGATATTTTGGTCTTTTTCTCAGAACATTGATTAACATTTCAAACATCTAAATATTTTCATAGAAATCACCAAAAGAAATGACCTTGTTGTTCCTCAAAAGAAAATCTCTTTATTTCAAACAAAAATTAGGTTTCTTGGTCACTATATTTTCCATGGAACTATTACTCCAATTGAAAGGGCAATTTAATTTGCTAACAAATTTTCTGATCAAATTCTTGACAAAACATAGCTTCAAAGATTTCTTGGATGCTTAAATTATGTTTCAGATTTCTTTCCTCTAATGTCCAATATTGTACAACCCTTACATGAACGTCTTTGAAAGAATCCTTCTCCTTGGATGGATGTTCATACAAATATTGTTAAAAAGGTTAAACTTCAAGTTAAATGCCTTCCTTGCTTGCATATTTCTAATCTATTGGCATTAAAAATTGTTGAAATAGATGCATCAGATCTAGGCTGTGGGGGAATCCTCAAATAGAAAAAAAAATAATAAAGAAAATATCATTGCATTTACTTCTAAACGTTGGGATCATGCACAACAAAATTATTCAACTATCAAAAAAGAAATTTTAGCAATTGTTTTGTCCATAAACAAATTTCAAAGTGATATTCTCAATAGAAAATTTATTGTTTGAGTAAACTACAAATTAATAAAAGATGTTCTGTAAAGAGATGTTAAAAATTTAGCATCAAAACAAATTTTTTGCAAGATGGCAAGTCATCTTATTTGCTTTTGATTTTCAAATTGAATATATCAAAGGATCCTCAAACTCACTTCCTAATTTTTTAACATGTGAATTTTCGCAAGGCAAGTGATGCCTCCAAAAAAGGAGAAGGAGAAAGACAAAAATAAAGACATGTAGTTAGGTTTAAAACCAAATTCCTCCTTGGATAAGGGAAAACAAGTTCAAAAGCCAGCTTCTGTAGGTCCTAAAAATAAAGATCTTTCCCTTTTTTACAAATTCAAAATTTATATTCTTTTGAAATAGATTGGATTCTTTTTAATTTGTAAAGTGGAATTCTTTCAAGAAAATTGTATTTGGAAGCTTATTGGACAATCAAGAACTTAATTGAATGATCAGGATTGAATTAAGGATACTGATTAGATACGATATTTGATTAAGAATCAATTAAGCAATTAAAATAGATTTCTAATAAAGTAGAATTATAGAGATGTAGTAGAAATATTTAAACCAGAAAACTGTTATAGCATAAACAATTTGTAGTAGAATATTTACAGCAAAAATGTAATTGTGCAGTAAAGATAAATTATAGAATTATAAAGAGCAGTAAAAAACAATAAAGAATACTGTAATTTTTAAAGTGGTTCAACTTAAACTAAAATCACAATTTAAGTTTACATCCACTGCATCAATCCTTAACTGGATGACTACTTTTATTAACAATAATAGGAATTTAACTGGGCCCTTGAATAGCCAGTCCATATACAAGAATTACACCGGCCTCTTGCTAACCTATTACACTAGAATTAAACAGGGCTTTTGGTAACCTAGATACAATAGTTCTTTTATCTCATATAGACTATGATTAACCTTATAACCTAAAGACATTCAAAGAACTCTTTACCATCTTCAACTAACTATAATCAACCTTATAACCAAAGAAGATGCAAAGGAAAGATTAACCTCTTCCTTTGTATCTTAGATTTTTATCAACCTAGAAATCTCAAAAGAAAAACAAAAATTAGGTAAAGAAATATAATACCAAATTTGAGATGAATATCTCAAATATCTAATGTGAAATTCTCTTCAATTCTAACTCATGATGCTTTAAATTGTGAAATCTGATAAGGTAAATGATAAATTCGGTTTAGTTCTATTAGCTTTGTGTTTCGCACCTGAAGAAATGTGAAAGTTTGAAATTGATTAAGTTTGAAATAAGGTTAGGGATATTTATAGTTGCTATGGCCGATTTTCAAAAAATAACTAACTTTTTGTTTGTAATTGATTCATAGCGATTACCAACTAATGAATTGAATTGTGAATTGATTCGTCTATGAATATCATAACAAATGTTCATGACCAAATCGATGCATGAATCGAATCATAGTATATTATAAAAAGTCTTGAATTGATTATCTAATCAATTCAAGAAAAATTCCTGACCTTTAAAAAGAAATATTTTTCAAAACTTTTCTTCATGAATCGATTGAAATACATTTTCACAAGATCTTCAGCATGAATTAATTTGTGAATTGATTCACATAGTGTAAAATGGTTTTTATAAAACTTTCACTTATGAAAGATCATTTGAAAACTTTGTTTGAAAAATATTTGATTTTAACTCATTTCAAGTGGTTTATTTCTACCTTAATTTATCAATTATAAGAAATTTGCTTGAATCAAAATTGATTTGAATTCACTTACAAAAGTTCCTCTTAAAAATAAAATAATTGCTAAATCTAATTGTAGATCTTCTGAATAACATACACTTTGATCCTACAAAACAAATAACAAACACTAAAACTTTTTATTAGATACAAAATTGTTTTCATCATCAAAACATAAAGATGTAAGTTAGCAAATTAATCACACTAGCTAGGTTAACAATCTCAAATGCTAACAATCTCTTTAACTAGGCTAATAAGGCTAACAATCTCCACTAATGCTAATAGCTTTTTCCAAATGCCAAACTCCATAAGACTATGTTCTTCTAATTGAAATCCTTTAGGTCATAGCTTCGCAAATGACAAAACCATTAACCTTGACCAAAAATCATGGTCAGATATTACTGAAGAAGAAAAAAAATACTAAGGATTTGATCCTTAACTAAGCCAAAATCTTGAAACAAATAAAAAAAATGAAGGCCCAAAACATTGTTGCTAGTTCTTTTTCTAAACAAATTGTTACTACTAATCCTCAGCCAACCAAAATTGTTACCAAATATCATCCAAAGCCAGTTCCACAAAACGTTATCCAAATAGAACTTGAATATTGGAATAAAGATCCCAAAAAGAGTTTTCAAAAAATATTTCCAAAAAAATTTCATTTTATCCCTGAAGCTTTTAATAAAACTAGGGAATTTTATGAATTAATTTTGATTAATTGTGATTTAGTCAAAATTAAACATAATATTTGCCCAGCGAATAAAAATTTTATTCCCTATTTAATTTTTCAAATTGAAAAAATTATTTCTTAGTCTGATTGGGGATAAAACCTTAACCAGATTAAAAAGTTTTCAGTTCCATAGGAACCATATGGATATTCATACTATCAAAAGCCTAGTATAATGCCATATATTATCAAAATAAATTAGAAAAACACTCTTGGTTATTTTTTTTCATCTAGAGAAAAAAAAATACAAATTTTCAAATTAATTTTTCAGATGGTGGGATTTATATTATCCTATTCTAGAAATTTTTCCCAAAAAAGTTATGGGTGGATGGAAAACATTTAAATTTTGGTTTTGGCAACTTAAATTATGGAAATTATTCCATTCTTTTGTAATTTTTTTTTTCAAAATTTGGGCTTCCATGCTGTTTTTCATGGGAGTATCAATCCTCAAAGGAAAATCCATATTCAAAATGGCCAATTCTCCAATGATAATTCCATGTCAAATTGTGGGAAGCCTACAAATATGACAACAAGGCTCATGTCCATGAAATTTAGAAATGGTTTTAGGAGAACCCTCACTTCTGCAAAAACATGAAAGAGGGCACTCATCAATTTCTCTAAAATAAATCACAAATCGCAGCCTCCCTTGCTTTTATATCCTTTAAATAAGAATATGTGTCAAAATTATGGGAGATTATTCAATAACTTATGAATACAGAAGAAGATGTAGAATCCTGTGCTTCAAATCCTTTTGAAGAAGTAGAAGATTATGCCTAATGAAAGGAAGATGATTGCTTTGGTATAAACCTCAGTTATTAGTCAACACAACTGAAGTAAAATTCCAACCAAATGAAATTCAAATTCAAATTCAAAGTGTTGACACAAGAAGACTAAATAACTTTTGGTTTGATAACTTTCCAAAAAAAGTCAATAGATGCCCCGATAGCTTTTGACAGAGTAAAGATTCCAAATTAAGGCTGGTCACTACAACAGGCATTGTAGCAGTCACTATAGTAGCATGTGACTGATAACTATATACTGTAACACTACACTCTAACAAATAGTGATATTGTAAAATTTTTCTATAAATAGGCCCCCAATCCCAAAAGTAAAACATTCAAAAAAATTTCAGTGCCATTCCCATCTATAAGCATTCTCTAGAGCTATCCAAAACATTACCCAAATTGTAAGTTTTCTTATTAAATTTAATATACATTAGTGATCCATCTATGATCCTTACTTCTTTACTTTCTTTCTTTATATTTCTTTGTTTTAGGGCCATTTTCGGCCTAGAACCATCTGCATCATCAAGACAAATTGAGACTAATCATCCTTTAATGTTTTACAAATAACATGGTCATTTCAGTAAAAATGGCTAATGAGTAGCAAATTACTACACTATAGACAACCTCAATGATAAAAAATTTCATATCGTGTGCAAACTTCACACAGTAAATACCTACATGATTCAAAATCATCTTTTATAAAAAAAAATAGTAAATAAATAAATAACAATAGGACCCTAAATCAAAGGCAAATTTTTTTCATGAAACCTATATAGAAAACCTTCAAAATAAAAGCATCCAAAGAACTAGAAGTTATACATATGCATAATTTAGAACAAAGTAGTGTTCATAAGCAAAAAAGAAAAAAAAAATGAAGGGAGCTTAGATTATACTATAAAGGTAAGGTGATAGTAACTTACATTTGTGGATTATTCCTTAAAATCCAAGAAAACTCTTAAGAACTTCAAATATGTAATAAAAAAAATTCAACAAAAATGAATTTTAGCTTCCTTATTAGTTGGAACCTCGTCATCAAAAGATGTCATCTCCTTTTTTCACCTTAAAATCCTACTCCAAACCTGAATAGAGAAAATTTTAACTTCCTTGTCAGGCACCTTCTTATTCTCTAGTTAATATAAAGTGGTTTTATGTGAATATTACTTCCTTATATATTTCCTAATATGATATTATTTTTAGAAGCCATTTTCTTGTACTTCTAATGTGCTTAAATTTATGTATCTAACTTAAAATTCATTATCTTGTACATGTATAATAAGATTTGAAATTAGTTTTGAATTATTCTTAGGAAAGATAAATAACCCTTGAAATCAGTTTTAAGTTAATGTTCAGGGAAAAAAATAATACATTAGACTTGAAATTAGTTGTGATTTTTTCATACAAATATGAGGATGTGGTCATGTTATAGGTAGAGGAGTTGGTAAGGTCCCTACAGGGCGTAGTCATAGGGGCCTTGTTGACTCCGCATGCAATAGCATTATACCTTCCCTCATCCCCACACCTTCTCCTTACCACTCTATTACACCTCCTTTCTACCCTTTAGTATTTCACCATATGCCTACCACACTAATGGCCCCTCCACATTTATGCCCAAGCCTGGAGCTTACCTCTAGTAGTTGATTGCTATGTCCTCTTCCATGATTCAACTTGCTACACCCTCCTAACAGAATGCTTTTGACTTATTGGTCATAGAGGAGGGCACTAGGATGTGAATCAAGCAAGGGGTCACCTGTGACTATAATTGTAGTTATTTTTTTTAAATACTTATTATGTTTTATTTATTACAATCAATCATGTACTCTTTTTTATATATCAACAATTTCATTAACCCCACTTCCATCTAGGGGCTATATAGGCCATCATTGAGAGTAAATTTGATAGTATGTGATCTAACTGGAGGAAGGTGGACCCCGAGATGAAGGGTTTGCAATGGAAGATGTTTAAGGTAAAAATTATTCATTTTTATTTGATTTGAATACTACTTTTCTATTTGAATATTATAAGTAATGCTAATTTCAATTACTTTGTAGGACAAGCATAGGTGGGACCCCCACATTAAAGTCACTATCAATTGGAACTTTGACTTAAAAATTGCTAAATGGCTTTGAGTTATGATGCAAAAGGTTTAGGAGAAGGCCTAAAAGCCATAGTGGATCACCAAAGAGACCTAGGGGATGCTCTTAGAGATTTAGGAAGTTCAAGACTATAAAAATGTCTTTGAGTGAAGTAAGAAGAATAGAACCTCCACTAGTGGATAAAGACCTATCTACCACACCATTGGATCCATCTCGATCACTAAGAACATTAGGCGTCTGGCAAGTATTCATATTATTTCAATTACAACTTGGAGTTAACTTTCATTATAATTTGTTTCATATTTATCAATGCTAATGCTTTGAAATGCAAGAGAATTCATTAGGGCAGTCACCCTCCATCCTCAAGGTGCTCAAGTACACAGACCATAAAAAGGGTAATACATGGGTGGATAAGCAATTAGAAAGGAAACATATAAGTGTCTATAAATTTATTTATATATTTTTAAGTTAACAAATTACAATGAAACAATTTTCTAATTATTTTTTGCACATTATAGGCACTCAATATTGTCCATCTAGCTTACTACAACCACATCCCCTAATACCTCATAGCTTACTCCCAAGGCTAAAGAGGCAACCTAGCTTCTGATGATAGACAGGTCAAACTGGGGAAGAATCTATGGCCTTGGTGTAAAAACCCCTTCCATTAGCATTGGGCACTCCATGTGCAGTCCTTCTTCCTCCTTCTAAATTGTTAGCAAGGAAGAGATGGAATTAAGGTTGTGGTATTGAATAAAGAGATTGCTTGCAAGGGAGCAACCTTCAAGTAAGAGCTATCGAGCCGGGATCGCAATAACATAGAGGGAAGTGGGAGCAAAGTGAGTAAAATATCAAGACCATTTTTAACACATTAAACTATGTCCTTTATTCTTGAGGAGCATGAAGATAAGGAGAAGGAGCAACGAGATGAGTAGGATCACCATGATTTGGGTGATCCTTGATTTTATATTTTTTTTATTTTGTAAATAATTTAGAGAATATTTTAATAATATTTGTGAAAAATAAATTTCTTTTATTTTAGCATTATCAACTTCATCTTAATCAATTTCAGTATTTATTTTTATTATGTTTAATTAATTTCCATTATAATAATATAAAATAAGAAAAAAAAATATCTACAATTTCTCACAGTTTATGTTGTGGGAAACTTTTGTTTTTTGTTTTTTTACTATTCCTACAACTAATATTGTGAGAAACTTAAAAAAAAATCTAAAATCATACTTGCCATGAGAAATTTCATGGAAAAATTTATCCACACCTCATTTTCCAATGGTTGTTAAATTACAAGAAAAATCATGAGAAAATGATTTTTCCACAGTATTGGCCATAAAAAAATTAGCTTACTTTTAGTAGTGATAGCTATAATTACCCCCTCCCCCCCCCCCCAATTTGTATAAAGGACACTAATTTAAGCCTAGAATTATGGTTACTAACTTTTATCTTTATGTGTAGATTGAAATTCCCATAGTGTGGCTTTAGGTTTTAAAGAGGAAGCCATACTTGAAGAATCTAAGTATGTGTGAATCCTACTGATTTGTTTATCCATACGCATTGCATACATGCATTTCCTCTACCTTCTTTTAATATGAATTAAGGTTTGGATTTTATAATAACCCTGATTCTATGGATGAGCCTGATTGCACACTTGAATTGCATAAGCTTGATCCAATTTATCTTATAGGTTACAAATTATTGTATGATCATATTTCTATGCATAAGCTTGATTACACACTTGTCAAATTGCACAAGCTTAATTACTTTAGTGTTTTAGGATTTTATAAGCCTTATTACTTCATGGCCCCTTGGATTTCATATAAGCCTGATTGTTTTCATTCATGATTATTAGAAATACATGTGTAGATTAGTTGGTTTATGATTCATGCATGTATTTTATGCTCTTATTGCATTCCCTCCTAAAGTTATAACTTTTCCCATGGATCTACCCATAATCCAGAAACCTTTTCTTTGCTCTAAACTTTCTAGATTTAATGCAAGCATCAATTTAGGGCCATCTTCAATAGAAATGAACATTTTGGACACTATAGAGCAATATGGAGTTGTAGAAATGTGCTTGTGGTAGCCAAATTTTGCATATGATAGTAGTCATGTTGGTTGGTGTAAAGCTACCTTAGACACTATTCCATAGCCACACTTGTGACATAGTGTGCAGAATGTCAAGTTCAAGAAGCCACTTCAATTGAACATTGTTTGATATACTTTTTATATTGAAAATTGAGGTTGTGAATGCATTTTTTTTATACAAATTAAGTCCAAGCAGATCTATGGCTGAAAATCCATTGTCCAAACTATGTTGACATAGATTTTTAGGGTTAACCTAAGGTATGTAATCTCCAAGGTGCACGTGGATTAAGTCTAAATTGGGTAAACATCCTATTTCTTTTTTGACTAATCATTCGACATGCATATAAGTTAAGTGTTGTTATAACTAATGTGTGAGCATGGTCACCTAAGGATAATAATAAATAAGTTAGTGTAACTATATTTATAAAAGCAAAAGAATCTAAGACAACAAATGAATAAGGTTTGAATTGAACTAGGGATGGTGAATGATTAAGTAAAATGTAGAATTACCTAATGTGCATGTCTTAAGTAAACCTAGAAACATTCTAATAGATATGTGGCTATGTTATAATATTAGAGCTTCTAGTAAGTAGCATAATAAGCTAGTGAATATCAGAGTTTAGTTAGTTTTTCATATTGGTCATAGATGTTGTGAATCAGTTTATGATAGAAGTAGTTTTATTGGAGGTGCAACAACTAGTAGATAGGTTGTAGTTTAAACTTTCTACACCCTATTAAAAAACTCTATTGCGTTTCCCTTAACATAATATTATCTTTTGTCCTTGATAAGTTGTAGTCATCCAAAAAGAAGAAAGTGATGCACATGAGGGCAATAAGCTCAAGGATAAAGCCTTTTTTTGGACCACCATATGCTACAATGAAAGCAACTGCCATTATTTCATCAAAACTACCACCTGTATTTATTAAACAAGTTTTAGGAAGTGAAGCTCATGTGAATTAGTAAAAGAAGTCAAGAATTTGATACTCCATCAAACAATTATATATATAAAGGAGATCAATTAACACCAGAGTAAGAGTTAGAATACTTACACCAATCAATAAATTTTTTCAAAAATGTTCTTCGATCCAACTACTCATTTACAAGTAGTTATGATATGCATCTTACATACAAAATTTGAGTAAATTTAGGTCATAATAAGTATGCAACCAACTAATTGAAACTTACTTATATTTGAAAGGCATATTTTATGTCAATTTTAAAGCTTATTGGGAAGATAATAGCTAATTTTGGATTATGAGTATAATTTGCATAAAATATAGATTAAAATAGTGGATTTCGTGAAAATTTTATTTTGAAAAGAGTTAACAATGGTGTAAGTATATTTTTTTTGTTGATATTGATGTCAATTAATCCCTATCCACACACACACACACACACACACATATATTATTGAACCTTAATTAAATAATCAGGGTTTAGGAGACCTACAATTATAAGTTTTAGGGTGATTACATATCTATAATCTCTAATGTAATTTTTATGCTTAGAATAATTGCTTCTAATTATCCATCATTACAAAATGTGAGGATAAGCTACATGTAAGTTTTTGTTCTAATATGAGTGAAGAACTCCCTCCTATTCATTATTATAGTGGTTTAAGATTCACAAGGCTTAAGAAATCTTTAATTAAAGTAAAAGAGTAATGTTATTTGATTAAAATATCTTTGTTCCAACTATACCTCATATGTACTTTTGATTATATTTAGTTGACCAATTAATTAATTTGCTAAGTAGTTGAGAAAGAGAAATAAGATAAATAGAAGAGTAAAGTTGATAGGTAAGGAAAAAGAGGTAATAAAAGAAAATTAATAATTGTAGTAGTTGAGATAATTTATGAAAAAATTGTCCATGAATGTATTGTATAATTACTAGATAACGATAGAGTTAGGAACAAATACCTTAACTATGCATTAGTTTTTTAAAATAGTAAAAGAATTGAAACAAAAAATTTCTTTAAAAAGTTTAAAATATTGAAGTGGAGGGAGTATTTTTTTGTGACTATTATATTTGTTTCATTCCATTCTGTATTATGTTAATGGTGGAATTTGGTTCTGGGCCAAACTCTAGTCAACGGTGAATAGTTCTTGGACCTCAAACTATTTCCCCGTGGGTCACGTGAAAGAGAAGAGAAAAGAAGATGACGGAGAGAAAGGGGAGAAATGGCAATGGCAAGCAGTATTTTTAATGTGGTTCGGCTAAATCCGGGTGGCACTGAACCCTACGTCAATGGCGGAACTTTTATTAAGTTAAAGAGAAGTTTATAGAGCTTTTGTTTATTTTCTTTAGCCTCTCTTTTTTCTTCCTCCTCTTCTAAGATTCATCTCCTATTTATAGAGGAAGAAAGGTTATATGTAATGATTACAAGTTATAATTCTGTTACATCAAGAAATAAATATCAAAGATAGAAGAATTCCTATAATCTGGCTACTACAGGCTACTTTCTGCAAGCCCTCTAGTCGGCTAGAATGCAGACTATGCAAACTTGACATAGGCCTATTTGGAACTCCCTCTTGTAGAGCTCTCAGCCTTGGGGGGAATACTCGACCTTCTCAAATCGAGACCCCTGGTAGAAGGTCACTATTATTCTTTGAGCAGCGAGGATGAGCTCTATGTTGGAGGAGCGAGCTCGATCTGTGAGCCGGGACTGGGCAAGCTGGGACTCACATGAGCTGGGACAATTCAACAAGCACATGAGCCAGGACCTCGTGCACTTGTCCTTAGCGAGCTAGATGTCCTTCAAACTTAATTTCTGCTGAGCTTTCAGCATGCTTGGGTGAGACCAATTTTCACCTATAACATAAGTCCCTTAACTCTTAATTCACTTTGTAGACTGGGAGTTGTAACTTTTATTGTTTTAGCCAAAGTCCTTTATTCTACCGTATTGTTATTTCGGGCTTTCAATCTTTCACTTCATCTGATCTTGGCCATACTTCTTTTTCTGACCTTTCCTTCTAGTCGTCAGTGTGGAAGTCTAATTTTTTTAGGACTGTTTGATCAAGTACAATTTTTTATCTGTTGGGTCATTCACTGAACCCAAATTAGTTTATAAAGCCTAAGAAGCTGTTCTTGCTTCTTCGTGGTCAGATGGAAGTATTGACTAAGCCCCCGAATATCTTTGCTGGTTCAACTTTTTGTGAAGCGTTGAGGCATGTATGGCCTTCTGCATGGAGCTTTGAGACGTGGATAGCCTTCTGTACATGGCTCTTATACATAACTCTTTATGCTAGCCATGGGGGAGATCTTGTGTAGATCTTAGATTATCTCTTCACAGCTTTGCCATGATCTCCAACCTTGCCAGCCAGACTCCTAACACCCTTTTGAATTGCACGGGGTTTGGTCTAGGAGGAACCACTAGCTTAGGAGGAATATAAGTAAGAGCAATTGGGCTCCCTAGTCTTCCTGCTGGTGGGAGTTCATCTCCTGGCAGCTGGCTTTTGTTTTCATCTTCAGCTTTAGGCTATTTTAGCCTTTGTTTCTATATTTCCCTCCTCTAATGTAATTTTACCTCATTGGATGAGGCCTTTTTAGTGTGTGAGCTTCTTCTGTATAGCTCTTTGAATGTTATACTAGATGCTTTCATCCACTTTTGATGATGATATGTGTATTACCACAATGCTTGTTTGGCCAATCAGTCACGATTTTGGTGTAATGAACTTTAGCATACAGTTGCCTTGATCAATGGCAAGTAAAACCTGGCTTGGTTATATACGAGCTGTTCCTAGATGGATCTCGTTAATGAGCTATGAGCGCTCATTCACATGAAAGCTGTGATGAATTTATGGCATCCTTGCACCTGTGTGAGCTTTTTGAGCGTTTTGTAGTGTCTACACACCTTAGTCGAACCTATACCACAACAAGCTTGTTGCTCAGTGGAATAGTAATCACGTTGCTCAGTTTTGCAGCAATCTTGTTGCTCAGCCTCTTAACAATCTTGTTGCTCAACGAGACAACAATCTTGTTGCTCAGTCCCACAACAATCTTATTACTCAGTGGTCATTGTAAAATCTATCCTTGCCAGCAATCTCGTTGCTCAGTCTCATGACAATCTCATTGCTTAGTGAAGCAATAATCTTGTTGCTCAGTCTCGTGACAATCTTATTGCTCAACGGGACAACAATCTTATTATTTGGTGAGACAGTAATTTTGTTACTCAGGCTAGGAATTATATTCTTGTACTCCTAATTTGCGGGATGTGGCTCGCCTTGCATGTATTAATGGGGTACACTTCACACCATCTCACCCCCAGATGTATCCATATGATGGCAATGTGGAAGCTTGTCACCAACTTGATAGTGTTTCTAAGTTCAGCTAATCAATCATGAATAATATTAAGTCAACGCAGAGTAGTTCTTTTTCATATAGCGTTCCACTGGATAATTTACACAAAGATTTCAAGATTGTTATTGACCTTAAGAAAATATTATAGGGTTAAAATGTGGTTCTAATGGAAGGCTTTGGCTCTTGATTAACAGTTCACTAAGTCTGTTGAGCTTGTTGTCTTAACAACCTCACCACATAATCCTGTAATCGGCCTCTTCTGATGAGGTCTTCTATGGCATCTCTCAATGCCTAGCATTCCGAGGTGGTATATTTGACTTCGTTGTGATAAGCGCAGAATCTACTTGGGTCTCTGGACTTGGTGGGAGTTCTCATGGGTTTGGGCCTCCCAAAGTCTTCTTTATGCCTTTTCACAGCAAGAATCATATCATGCATATCTAACAAGATATTGTAGCTTTTGAAGCAACCTCTAGGTTAGGGTCGCTGAGGCTTTGCCTTCTTCATGAGTTAGGGATTGGGGTCATGACTACAACTCTCATCACTCCTCTTTTTGCTCGTGGTGGCACCACTGGCGTTTGCCTTTTACTTGCGCTCCTCTATTCTGAAGGTTTCTTTCCATCTTATTTGTTTAGTAGCTCGCTCATAGAATTCAGCGAGGTCTCAAGCCAGGGACTTATAAAGGCTTTTGTACAGCTTCTCATCTTTGTGGAGTCCAACTGAGATTATTGTTCAGATGCTTTCTTCAGAAGGATTTTCCACAGGGTTGGCTTTATGCCTAAATCTAGCTATGTAATCTTCTAGTGATTCACCTCTGCACTGAAAGATCATCGCGAGGTGGCAGGGAGGCACGAGTTGCCTCTTCAATGCTCGATATTGGTTGATGAATTTCTTTTGGCATTCATCCCATCTATTGACGCTGCGAGCTAAAAGGCTTCTGAACCATGCCAGAGGTATACCCCCTCCAACATGGCTGAACAAACGTGACACTTGACCAAGGGGTCAATTGTTTGTATATCCATTTGGACATTAAATGCATCCAAATGGTAGCACGGGTCACTGTTTCCATCATACAGCGGGATTGCGGGCACTTTAAGTTTCTGTGGAAGGAGCCGCATTTTGATCTCCATAGAGAATAGTGAACTTTCCTCGTAACAAGGTTGATTATTTTGAGATTGGAGGTGTTCCTCTAGCTATTTTAGCCTTTGGAGGACTTGCTTCATTACTAGATCTTGAGCTTCGGGTTGGGGGCCAGAGCTCTCAGCTTACTACGAGCCCTCAAATCGCTAGTCGTGGTGGTCCTCATGAGTCTCTTTCCGAGCTTCTTCATACAACTATTGAAGCTCCATTACAATTTCTTCTTGCCTTTGTGCATCTTGGGCTTGCGCTTGTGCCAGCGCTTTGACCGTCTCAGCCAACTCTCTTACCATGTCTTCAAGAGGTGGTTGCAGGGCTACTGGTTGAACGGTCAAAGTGCTGGAACTCTTGGTGACCCTTCCTCTCATCATCGTAGTTGGATAGAAGGATGATTTAGAAACAGATGGGCCATTCCTTTAGCACCAAAAATGTTAACGATAAAATTTGGTTCTAGGCCAAACTCTAGTCAATGGTGAATAGTTCTTGGACCCTGAACTATTTCTCTATGGGTCACATGAGATAGCAGAGAAAAGAAGGTGATGAAGAGAAAGGGGTGCAATGGCAACAGCAAGTGGTGTTTTTAACGTGGTTCGGCTAAATTCGAGCGACACCAAATCCTACATTCACGGTGAAACTTTTATTAAGTTAAAGAAAAGTTTACAGAGCTTTTGCTTATTTTCTTCTGCCTCTCTTTTTTCTTCCTCCTCTTCTAATAGTTATCTCATATTTATAGAGGAAGAAAAGTTACATGTAATGATTACAAGTTACAATTCTATTACATTAAGAAATAAATGTAAAAGATAGAAGAACTCCTGCAATCTAGTTACTGTAAGCTGCTTTTTGTGGGGTGGACCCCTCTGGTCAGCTAGAATGCAAACTTGACGCAGGCTTGTCTGGAACTCCCTCTCATGGAGCTCTCATCCTCGAGGCAAATGCTTGGCCTTCATGAATTGAGACCTCTGGTGAAAGGTTGTTGTTGTTCTTCGAGAAGCGAGGATGAGCTTAAGGCTGGAGGAGCAAGCTCAATCTTCATGCGAGCCAGGACTAGGCGAGCTAGGACAATTCAACAAGCATGCGAGTTGGGACCTCGTGCACTCGTCCTTAACGAGCTAAACATCCTTCGAACTTAATTTCAGTCGAGCTTTCAGCCTGCTTGGGCGAGACCAATTTTCACCTATAACATTTTGCAAGTTGGAATTCAAAATTTTGAATATTGAGTGAGGGGAAGTTTTCGTAAACTATAATCATCATAATAATTTGAAAATTACATTGTAACAATAAATTTTATCATTAAAAAATTATCATAAAGTCAACAAAGTTAACAAGAAAAAGCTTTCATTAATATTAGACAAATTGAGCATGACATATAAAGATAGCTATTAATTTGTTAAATATCATACCTTAATTCATTACACTATCAAAAAATCTTTATACACTAGGGATGGACAAATACAACTTAGACTAGCTTTTGATCCAAACTCAGCCTTGAAAAAATAGGGTTTAGAATGAGTAATTAGGCCTAATGATGAGATATGGATAAAAATTTAAGTCTTGTTTTATAATGGACTGAGCTTAGACTTGAATATTTAAAATTGGACTAACCTAGTCCAGCCTTGTTTTATATTTACATATTAAATATTTTGTTCATATTATGTATTTTGCATATACTATATGATACAAATATTAATTATTAAGAATTAATCTATGTATATCTTATATGTTTATAGATTTTAATTATATTATATATACTAAAATATTGAAATTGATTTAAACATGGTAAGTGTTTGGGCATCCCATTTAAAAAGGGGTGGGTTTGGACATACAAAGTATCAAAAAAATTTTCACTAAAAAAAATGGTGAGTCGTGACAGTTCTGAATTGCCTTTGGTAGTGGTTTGAACTACCTCTAGTGGCCTTAGTGGTGGTTTACCAAGCCACCAGTAAATTAGCTGTTTCGTTGTTACTAGTAGTGGTTTAAAACAATTGTTGGAGCACGACAATTAGAGCTCCTTGATCCACAGTTATTGTGGTAGTAGTTAACTATTAGAAGATTTAATTTTACTGGCCATTATAGTCGTCTCTAAGTAGATTTGAAAATTTGCTTTTTGACCTTAGCAGTTTAAACCACCTCTTAGTTTTCCATAAAAAAAATTATTTTTCCACAAATGACGATGGTTTAAATTGCCTTTAAGCTTTTAATTTTTTTTTACACAAATTGTGGTGGTATAAACTGCCTTTAAGTTTTCTTAAAAATTTATATTTTTCAAATGGCACTAGCTTAAGCCATGCTAAGGCTTTTAATAAAAATATTCTTCCCACAAATTGTAATGATTCAAATTGCTTCTAATGGTTTGTGATATTTTTTTTTCAAAAAGTGGTGATTCAAACTACCCTTAATATTTGTTTTCTTTTTTTTTTAAATTTATATTTTTAGCAATCTCATAATTTTTAATTATTCTTATAAACTAGCATATAAAAAATCATAATGATCACATCACTTTCAGCATATACAACAAGATGATGCATATTATTCATGCATCAACTGTGTGAATTGTTAGACTATGACAGTTGGAAATGAAACCACATAAGGACTGCCCTAGTTAGTAACAAGTTCTCATTCCTAAGTCATACCAGATTGTGTAATGGCAAGTGCTGCTTAATATGTCTTGTCAACATTGTATTCTCAAGTCTTAGGTTTCATTGTTAAAAGTGGGAAAAAGTTAGAGATAAACTTCTCATATTCACATTCTCTATACTCTGATTTTTTTTTAAGGTTTAAAAATGTTTGAGGCAGAATTAGAAGGGCTCAAATTTAGTTACAATGGTCTAGATGGTACTGAGCAATAGGAAAATGTAAGTCTAGCTTATTCAAATGGGAAACGCCAATCTCCCATGGATATCAAGAAAAATATTATTGTCTAGAACAAGTATCCCATGTAGTAGTTAATTAGGATTACTAGGGACCTTAGTATCTTCTATAAGGAGGCAACTTGATAGGGAAGTCATGAGATGACTATAAAAGGATATTTACAAAAGTTGTAGAAAACCTTAATTCATAGCCCTTGAACTAATCATGAAAAACTATCCTTATTTCTTCCCCTCCTCTTTATAATCGTTGGTCACCTATGCTAACACGAAAGTGTGACGAAACAGAGGCCAATCGTTTAGACTAGTCATAAAGGAGACAAGCTTAGGTCTCTTTTGTTGAAATTCCAAAACGCATCTCAATTAGAAGATAGGTATATTATTCATTCTGATTGATAATCTTTTAATTCAAATAATGCACAACTAATTCTTGGTTTGGAAATCTTTAAAATTAAATTTAAAATTATTTTTATTCCACTATGCAATCTAATTTCATTGGCAAAGATTTCCCAATTATGGTACCATGGCCTTGTTGTGCCATAATTGAATTACAATCACATGAGATGTGAGTTTTGTTTTCAATTTTTTTGCTAATATTGAAATTATTCATAAGTAAATATAGATTTTTAGTATTTTCAATAAAATTGATCATTTTCATTATTAATGTAATCAATTAATTCTTTTCCTTGAGATTGAAAAATAGTTTTTTCAATGAAATTGATTTTTTTATTATAAGTGAAATTTATCAGTTTTTCATTGAGATTAAAAACTAACATGTTTAACATAAGATTTACATCATCTTAAAAAAAATTCAATTTGGGATGTTTTTAAAAAATTATGTATGATATATATATTAGAACAACATAATTATTATAATCAGATTATTATTATTATTATTATCATCATTATTATTATTTAGTTGTGACATAATGGATTTCGTCGATTAAAATTTAGAATTATGCACTAAATATGGTAATCTAATTGTAATAATTTTGATTGATTATATAATTAATCATAAAACATTATTCTAATATGATTTTAATTAATTATGATTAAATATTATTGATGATGATTGATTATGATTGATTTTGATAATCTATTTATAACTGATCATAATTTGATCATATTTTTATGAGAAAAATAAACTAACCTCCATTGAGATATATGAGAATTACACTTACCTAACTTCCCTTTAGTTTGAAAACCTACATTGATCTCCCCTCCAATTGTAAAAGATGTAACATATAAGGTGTATTGAAGTGTTCCATTAAAATAGTTGTTTCCTCTTAGTCAATGGTATTATTTAACTAATTAATACCAAAAACACTCTTATATAATTTAAACTCTCCTTTTTAGTATTTTTTTTCCATTAAAAGAAAGTGTTTAAGAGCAAAAAATTTTTAATTTAATGATAATTTTATTATCATCTAATTCTATTGGGAAGGAAAATCAAACAAAAAATGACTTATAAGAAAAGAAAAGGTTTTAATCATATAAGACCAAAAAAGTTTTCATATATTAGAAATAAACCTTTAAAACTTGTATTCATGTATAACTAATTAACCAAAAAATAAAAGTCATATGTTAAAAAAAACCTAAAAAATTCCTACTTATACTTATAAATAAATAAAAAAGCTTGCACATTCAACAAATGAGCAAAAAAAAATCATGAGCAAATATTAGAAATTTATGTGCTAAAAAATTATAAATTAAATATGATAAATAAAACACAAAAAATTGAAAAGGAAAAAAGTAGATTGGAGAATTATAATCTCGCTTTAACTCTTGATTTTCTTTGATAAAAACTATTTTTTTTTCTTCAGATTTTGGTGTTTGTAATGGGAGAGAGAGAAAAAATAGGGCTGCACATATTTTGTATTAATTTCTAATTAGATTGCATATAAATATTGCTATTATTTTAGGAATAATGTAGTAATCAAATATTATTTAACTTAGAAATTTACTTTTGGCTTAATAAACAAATATTTAAAGAATATTTCGATGTATTCCTAACAGAATATGCTTGATTGGGGTAATGTGTAAAATTTCAAAATAAAGGGAAGATCAGTATAATTTTCATATACATTAAGGGTGGTTAGTATATTCTTCTTTATTTTTATTATTATACAAAAACAATTAATTCCTAGTTATGATTTCATATATTTGATATATGATTAATATTCGTCCTGCATTATTTCAATTTTTTTTAAAATATAAAATTCAAATCTAAATTGATTTTATGATATAAAATCAAATAGAGATTCATAAGATGAATCCATTTTTGTTTATGAGATAAATTTGATATTATAAATTAATCCAAATTTATTCATGAGTTGAATAATTATTATTACTTTTTTTATTGATTGAATTATGTGTTATACATGTGATGTATATAATTTATACAATCATCCTAACGCATTAGATGTGTTATATGTTTGAGATACATATATGATTAAATAATTTGTCAATCAATGATTAGATTGTGCACCAAAAGTTTAATAATTTGGTTGTGGCAAAATTTATTCTATAAATAGGGCAAGAACTTATATTTCATATTGCAAGACAAGTTAACCTAATGAGATTAAGATTCATATTTTTATATTTATTTGATAAATATAATTGATTTATTTTTTATTTATTTGATATATATATTATATGTTTCATATTTATTTGATAGATATATTTTATATCATGTGATGAGTTTGCTTGATGGATGATTATGGGATATTCTAGGGGTAATTTTTAAAATAAAACATGCGTGTCTTGCCTTCTTTCATTATTCTGGAATTGTATTTCTTTCTCCCGTTTTTATGTACCTAGCCTGACAATAAGTGAAGGTTTTCTTTACATGAAATATAGATAGAATAGGATGAAGACAAATGAAGTTTGCTTGTGCCAATATGATGGAGTGGAGAACTATAAATGAAAACTCATGTTATACATCCTCAGATTAATGTTTCACTTTAAGGCTAGAGTCAAAAACCTATAATTATCCATGGTAGATATCTATTTATTGTATGTTATGAGATGCGTGATAGTTCTTAGTTATCTATTTATGTATGTGATGCATGTGAGTTCAAAAAATATATAGGATAATTTGAATTAACTAAGGATGAGACCTAGATTAATTTGAAATCCCTTTAAATAAAATATGTTTCAAGAACATTAAATACTAAGTTATAAAAGGAATAAATCAAAGAGTTTGATTAATCATAGCCTTCCATCATTGACAATCAATACGAGATATTGCCATGTTTTGCATGCATTGCCAATAGTATTTGGGGTATATAAATATGAAAAACTATGCTGATTGTTTTATACATAGTGATTTTCATGGGCTGGTTGATATTGGTGCTATTGCTAATAGTATTTGGGGGCATCAATATTGGGCATACATGTGTGGAAACGATGGGTTTGACTTAATATAAATTTGCATAAGGGCATCAATAATATTCAAGTTTATGTTGAATTTGAGGCTAAATAATTTAAGGGTGACATGAGATGTGATTGATAAGAGTTATATACCTTTGAATTTACTATGTGATTATCAATAGTAATTAGGCTTATTATGATTTCAATGGGACCTCAAACCTGTTAGGTTTGCTCTACTCCAAGAGGCCGAAATTTGAAAAAATTTTCTAGGGAGAATAAGCTCTTGGCCGAACAAACCTCCCAAGATCAGTTGGATTGAGGCTTCAATGTATCACATACATCAAATTAAATACAAGAGTGAGCTAAACTAATCTTTAATCCAACTCCAAATGTAGCGGAATGTGTTGAATCTTCCAGTCACCAAGCAACCCAAGTGTGTTGCCTCTATCGAAGATCCACGCCGGAGAATGCCTCTAATGGCCTCTACAGCTCCTCTACTTGTGCTAGCAAGTCTCTGGGAGCTGGATGGACCAAGAAGAACGGTCGAACACCACCGAAACCTTTTCGGCCTCAACTTCCCTTTTCTGTTCGGACATGGCAGAACCCGAAGGAGAAATTCTTCTCCTCTTGTGGAAATACTCAGCCAAACACAAGGGAAGAAGCTGCAAATACCAGAAGACATTTTTCGATGGCTCCTCCTTCTTTGCTCGGACGCCGCCGAGCCAAGGAGGACAACGCAGCTCTCAGCCTCTCTCTTCTCCCTTACGCACTCATGAACTGGCCAAACTCAGCCAAAGCCAAAGAAGAAGAAGAGCACCAAAACGATGTCATTTTGGCCAAGCCACTAAGGCCCAAAATGACGTTGTTTCAATGGGCTGAAGGAAACATTTTCCTTATTTACAAAACAGCCCCTGAAGTTTCATTAAACTTCATTTTCAGCCCCAGCAATTTCACCAAATTGCATTTTAGTCCCTGAACATCAAATATGTCCAAACTTTGGCCATATCGTTCCCCGTTATGCATGTGACCCAGTAGGCCTCTGAAATATTGGTAAAAGTTCAAAATACCCTTCAAACCATTTGAAGGCATATGAAATTAATCCAATTAATTTCCTGATCAATTTCTCTAAATTAATCATCCATGGACTTTAAGCTATAAGTGGA
>JANHAO010000326.1:0-43710 GCA_026873985.1 Saraca asoca
GGTAATCGATTCATGATGTTAAAAATAGTTTTATAAAATCTTGTTTTCTTCAAGTGATTTTTCTACCTCATTGTTTAGTTAAAAGTATTTGGATTAAACATCATTTGAACTTATTTACAAAATATCCTATTAAAAGATAAATCCTAAAACTAATCTTGGATCTCTTGAATCTTGAATCAAATATCTTTAAACTGCAAAACAAATTAAAACACAAAAGCATATTATTAGATAAAATTGTTTTTCAACATTAAAACTAAGGAAAATATGTAGGTTAGAGTAATCTAGGCTAACAGATTTGGATTTGCCAAAAACCATATTTTAAATCAGATTTTGAAAATATTTTGGCAGAATGTAAATGATTTAGTAAATCTTTTTTATTCAAAATTAGGTACCGAATCCATTGAAGAGCTTCATTGAGAGATTTGTAATTAATTACTAACCTTGGAGTTCTTTATTCTATTTTTACATTTTTATTGACATAAAAGGTAGAACATGACTAGGGACTTTTGGATTTTCTGATAATCCTTTTAGCTAAGAGATCATATATTTCTTTTTTGTAATAATCCATAAGTTCTTGACTCATTTGAATAGGACGAGCTTTTGTAGGAATTTATTTTTTAGAAAAATCTTTTTCATATGGTAAATCTACCATATATTATTTTCTTTTCCAAAATACATTTGGAAGATCAGAATAAATTTGAAGTTGAATTCTTTTTTGCAAAAATCTATTTTATTCTGAACAATTAGTGTTTCCAAAAGTTGTTCTATCTTTTTGAAAGAAATTTCTTCAGAAAGAAAATCAATTTAGTTTTCTTTGATTTTGACAAGATTCAAATCCTTAATAATTGGTTTCTTGATAAATTGAAAAACAATTTTTTCTCCTAAATTTTCTATAATTATACCTTCATCAGAGACTGGAAAAGGAATAATTTTTTGAATAAAGGGACAACCTAAGATAATTCTATTAGTCATATTTTTAACTAACAAAACAGAAATATTGATTTTGAAAGAAGAATTTCTAATGACCATATTTGAAAGTTTGAATTGAATCTAGAGTTTAGATCCATCAACAGATCTAAGTCCTTCTTTTATCTTCTCAAAATATTTGGTTAGTATTAATCTTTCTTGTACACAATTGAGATTTGCTCCTATATCAAATAAGGCTATAGTCTAAATAGTATATTCAATTTTGATAGTTAATTTTATAGGAATATACCACTTTTGGATAGAAATATCGAAAGTGATTTTGAAAATTTGATCATTTATTTCTTCTTCCTACATTTCTTCATTTTCTTTGCCCTTTTAAAGAGTTGAAAAGATTAAATTACAATGTTGTTGTTATTGTTGTCATTTTAATTCTTTCACTTCCTCTTTCAACATATTTAGTTCATGCTGCAAATCCCAGATTGTGATAGTTTTACTAGTTTCTGAACTAAATCTATCTAAGACATTCTTAAAATTGTATTTGTCTATCCTAGCCTGTTTGGTTAATAAGGAGGGCTTTTCTATGGTTTGTTTGAGCTTTTGAAGGTAATCCTTTTTTGGCTCATTATCTAGCAAGTGACAGATGACTTCAAAAAGAAGATCTTGTTCTTTTGTAAGAATATTTATTTCTTTGTTTGAGGATGAAGTTTCTTCTATCTTAGAAAAACAAGAATCCTAATTTAGATTTCTTTGCTATTTTCTAGTTCTACTTCTTCTAGTGTTGGTGAGGATTCCTCACTATCAGAAGATTCTTCGACTAGAAAGCTATTAATTCTATTCAGGATTTCCTCTTCTAGTTCTAATTTTCTAAGTTTCTTATTTAATCACAATATTTGGCTATATGACCTGGTCTGTTACACTTAAAATAGACTAGTCCAATATCCTGATTTAGAGGAAGAACATATTTGGATTTCCTATTATATTTCTTGTAGGGCTTTTTTTCTTGTTTGGATTTGCTAGACTCTACCTGTTTAGCTTGTTTTCTATGCTTAATTTTGAAGGTTTTTGGATAAATGAATTCAAACTGTTCATAGAAAGATCCCAACTCATTTCCATTTAAGGTTCTTTCTTTGGCTAATTGTCTCTGAATTTTGTTATCCTGGCAAATTTTCATAGCTACTTTCTGGACATAAGCGATAAGTTACCCATGTTAGCCTTACTAGCATACATTCTTCAGTTTTGATGTTGAAAAATAATTTTGATAAATATCATAATATATTTATGTGTTTAATATTTGTTAAATGTTTGTAGATTCAAAGTTAATCAAAGATATTCAAAAGATCTACTTTAGACATAGCATTTTTATTCATTTTACTAGGATCTTTTGTAAGTGTGTTCCAATCCAATTTGATTTAACCAAGTTTCTTAAATTAGTTAAATTGAGGTAGAAATATATCATTTGAAATAAGCCTAAAACTTTGTTTGAAAATTAAGTTTTTTCAAATACTCTTTTACAAGTGAAACTTTTTTAAAAACTATTTTTCACGATGTGAATCGATTCACACTAGAAAACTTATGGAATGAACTTGAATTGATTCACAAATCGATTCATGAACAATTGTTTTGAAAATTTGTTTTACTGGAGGTTTGGAATATTTCTGAATCAATTAGGTAATCAATTCAGGACTTCTTACATTATAATGTAAATCGATTCATACATCAATTATGTCATGAAGTTCTTGATAATCTTCATAGGCAAATTGATTCACAAATTAATTCATGAGTTAGTAACCGCTTTAAATTGATTCACAAATCAATTTGCAAAATGAAAGTTAGTTATTTTTCAAATGTTGGCTACAAAACACTATAAATACCCAAGCCTTATTTCAAACAAAATAGTTTTACATATAATTCAGTGTGAAAAACAAAGAAAGCTCAGAGATAAAAACTGATCTATCACTACCTCATTGGATTTCATCTATTCAATCATTCTTGGAGTAAATTTATGAAGAACACACACTAGATAATTGAGATTTTTATCTCAATTACAAAGTATTGTATTTCTAACTTTTTATCTTGATTCATTTTTTAGATTTTAGGTTGATAAAAATCTGAGATACAAAGGAAAAGGTTGATCTTCCCTTTGCATCTTCTTTAGTTGTGAGGTTGATCATAGCTAGTTGAAGTTGTATTGAATTCTCAGAATATATTCTAGGTTATGAGGTTGATCATAGTCTGTAAAAGATAAAAGAATTTTTGTATCTAGGTTAGTAAGAGCCCGATCAAATCTTGTATAATAGGTTGGCCAGAGCCTAGTCAAATCTTATGTTGTAAATTGGTGTGCAAGAGCTTGGTTAATTCCTGTGGTTGTTAATAAAAGTGATCATCTGGTTAAGAATTAATTTGGTAGATGTAGACTTCAATTGCGGTTTCAATTGAAATTAAACCACTTTAAAAATCTTGGAGCTTTTTATTATTTTTTATGTTTATGCACTTTATCTATACTGCATTATTCTGCTACACTGCATTTTTGGTTTAACTATTTGTACATTTCTAAAATTTTGCACATCCTATAGTTGATGAATTGCTTTAAGTCAGGGACTCCAATTCAATCTTGATTATTCAATAAGACTCTAATTATTTTCTTTAAAGGCTTCCACTATTATTAAAACAAACAAGAATCCAATCTAAATCTAAAGAGTATTTGTAAAAAGGATTTAAAGTCTTCCACTGAGTCTTAATAAGAATCCATACTAAAAATCATCTGATCGAAGGGAAAGATCATTATTTTGGGACCAATAATTGATATCAGAGCTTTTGATTCTTGATACATCTTTATTTTTTTTTAGAAAATCATGGATTCTAATTATATTTTCTTACATGAATGTTTATCTTTATATAAACCCCTTGGTTTTAATGGACATCACTATTGGAAGCAGAAAATTAAAGATTTTATTGAAGCCACTAATATAAACACATGGGAAATTGTTGAAGAAGGATATGAACCTCCAGAAACATTGATTAACGGTATTCCACAGCCAAAGCTAAAATCCTTTGGACTAAAGAGGAAAGGAAGAGACGCCTCCTAACCTCCAAAGTCAAATGAATTATTTCAAATTCACTATCACCTAATGAATATGAGAGAATTTTTAACTATTCTATTGCTAAACAAATCTGGGATACATTAGAACTGGCACATATTGGCACTACACAAGTTAAAGCATCTAAGGTGCATGTATTAGTTTCATAGTATGAAATGTTTAAAATGGAAGAAGGAGAATCCTTAAAGGATCTTGTTTAAAGGTTCACTCTTATAACTAACCATCTTATGTTACTTGGCAAAAAATTTGACAATATAGATTTAGTGTACAAAATTTTGATGTCTCTAATTGAGGAATGGCAGCCAAAAGTGATAGCAATTAAAGAATCACTTAAAATGGGGATGCCAACAATTCAGGAGCTTTATGAAAATTTAAAAGAACATGAGATGGAGTTAAAGAGATATAGGAGAAATGATGATAAAAAGAAGGAAACCTTGGCATTTAAAGTTGCAAAGAAATTTGAATCTGATAATGATGAATCAGACAGCAATGAAAATGGAAATGAAGAAGTTGATAGAGTCTCTTTAAGTAAAAATTTGTAGAAAATGGCCAAAGAAAAGAGGAACAAAGAAAAGAAGAAAGCTAGTCCTCTAAGAAGAAATCAGAATAAAAATGAACAAAAGAAATCTTCATATATCTTAACATGTTCTAAATGTAAGAAACCCAGACACTTCAAGCTGGATTGCCCTGCATATCTAAAGAAACAGATTGAAAATGAAAAGAAAAAAAGGAGGCCAACCCTCAAGAAAGGCAAGCTAGCTGTTTGAGATGATGAGCAAGCTGATTCTACAGAAGAAGAGGAAGAAATAGAGGAAGAAGCATTTCTTTGCCTTATGGCTCAAGAAGATAAAAACTATAAGGTATTTAAATCTTTTTTCTACTCTAGTGATGATGAGAGTAATGACGAAAGTGAACATAATACTAATGATGAAACTGATGATCTATAGGAAAAGCTGTATGATGCATTAAAAAAGGCTGTGAAAGAATTAAAGCATGCTAAAAAGGAAAATGAAAGCTTAATTGAGAGAATTAAGCTGATTGAAAAAAAAAAACATGATTTAAATCTCTTGGCTGAAAAAGTATTGAATGAAAGTAAAGTTTGTGATCAATGTGTAGATCCAAAATAGACACATTGACCAAAGCTTTACAAGGTTTTAAAAATAGTAAGATGAGATTGAATAATTTGTTGTAGAATCAAACAGTTTTTCAAAATAAGACTAGTTTGGGATATAGATAGCAAAACAAAAGGAGATCCAATAAAAGATCTCATACTTTTAAGTCAAAAAGAAACTTCAGTTACATGACTTGTTTTTACTGTAATTAGAAGGGACATCATATTAGACATTGTCTTTATAGGAATGGTATATACATGCTAAAACCAAATAAAAAATTAGTTTGGTTACCTAAAGGATATCTTGATATGCTTACTAACCAATATGGACCCAAAATCCATTGGGTACCATCTATGCAAGTATAAATTCTATTTTGCAGGTTTGTGGGAGACACAAAAGCAACTTGTAGTACTCGGACAATAGTTGCCCTTACCACATAACCAAAAATGTTTAAACCCTCCTTAGATATTTCTATCTTTTATGCTTAGTTGTTTACCTTAGCAAATTCTAACTTAAGCATCAGAGATTTCTCCTTAAGTTTGTTTTACAAGTACTCAATATGAGATTTGAGGTATAAATAGTGTTGATTTGATTATTTTTAGTATATACTTCACTTGGTAAGCATACAAGTTCAAGACTCTCTAAATTCATATTTTAAGACTCCTTGAATTGAATCCTGAATTGATTCGGATTTTTTCAAGTTTTTTATGAGTTTTTGAATTGATTTACAACTAAAAATTTACACTACGAATTGATTCATAAACTGATTTAACAAATTTTCAATCTTTCAGGAAGATCTCAAATTTTTGAAAATTTTTTATCAACCTAAATGAATTGATACTCGAATCAATTCAATCCTAGCTAAATTGATTCTAGAATTGATTCAAAACTTGATGTATGGAAACATAATTTGATTTTTACAACATGTTTGAAATTAGAAGAATCATTATCTCAAGAGGAGAATAAAGGATTTTAGATAGGAGAAGTAATAGGATTTTAGATAAGAGCACATTGAGATTAGTATCAAAAGGAAGATTAAATTGCCAATAAGATTGATATTGTAGATTGTATTTTGATGTTATTATGATATTATACATTTTGATGATTCTAATTATGAAATCTATTCTATTTTATTGATTTTATAAAAAAAAATTCTCTTTTTATTGATGTATTATTTCTTTTTTATGTGCCAAAAGGGGGAGATTGTTGGCCTTACTAACATACATTCTTCAGTTTTGATATTGAAAAATAATTTTGATTAATATTATAATATGTTTATGTGTTTAATGTTTGTTAGATGTTTACAGATTCAAAGTTAATCAAGGATATTCAAAAGATCTATTTTAGACATAGCATTTTTATTGATTTTTTAGGATCTTTTGTAAGTGTGTTCTAATCCAATTTGATCCAACCAAGTTTCTTAAACTAGTTAAATTAAGGTAGAAATAAATCATTTGAAATGAGCTTAAAACTTTGTTTGAAAACTAAGTTTTTTCAAATACTTTTTCACAAGTGAAATTTTTATAAAAACTATTTTTCATTGTGTGAATCAATTCATGAATCAATTTATACTAGAAAACTTATGGAATAAACTTGAATCAATTCACAAATCGATTCATGAACAATTGTTTTGAAAAAATTTTTTACCAAAGGTTTGGAATATTTATGAATCAATTAGATAATCGATTCATAACTTCTTACATTATAGTGTAAATCGATTCATACATTGATTATATTATAAAGTTCTTGATAATCTTCATAGATGAACTGATTCATTAGTTAGTAACCACTTTAAGTTAGTTATTTTTCAAATGTTAGATACAAAACATAATAAATACCCAAGCCTTATTTCAAACACAATAGTTTTACATATAATTCAGTGCAAAAAACAAAGAAAGCTCAGAGTGAAAAACTAATCTAGCACTACCTAATCAAATTTCATGTATTTGATCATTTTTGGAGTAAATTTGTGAAGAACACACACTAGATAATTGAGATTTTCATCTTAATTACAGAGTATTGTATTTCCAACTTTTTATCTTGATTCACTTTTTAGATTTCTAGGCTGATAGAAATTTGAAATACAAAGAAAGAGATTGATCTTCCCTTTGCATCTTCTTTAGTTGTGAGGTTGATCATAGCTAGTTAAAGTTGTATTAAATTCTTGGAATAACTTCTAGGTTATGACCTATGGTTGTTAATTAAAGTGATTATCCAGTTAAGGATTGATCTAATAGATGTAGCCTTCAATTATAGTTTCAATTAAAGTTGAACCACTTTAAAAATTTTGGAGTTCTTTATTGTTCTTTATGTTTTTGCACTTTATCTTTACTGCATTATTCTATTCCACTGCATTTTTGGTTTAACTATTTTTGTATTTCTAAAATTCTGCATATCCTATATTTGATTAATTGCTCTACATCTAAGTCAGTGACTCCAATTCAATCTTGATTATTCAATAAGACACTCTGATTATTTTCTTTAAAGGCTTTCACTATTATTAAAACAAACAAGAATCCAATCTAAATCTAAAGAGTATTTGTAAGAAGGATTTAAACTCATCTATTGAGTCTTAATAAGAATCCACACTAAAAATCATCTGATCTAAGGGAAAGATCATTATTTTAGGACCAACAGCCCATGAGTAAGTTATTCATATGGGATAATCCCATTGGATTGATTTTTAATTATTCTTAACCTTCCTTCCATAGATTAAGATCTCTTATGAAGTGTTTGGTGATTGTGAAGATCAAAGTATTCATCACATCTAAAATTTTATCTCCATCGGAATTGCACATAACTAAACCATTTGTATCAATCTTGACTGATTCCAAAATTTGATCCTTCTCTATTTAAGTGAGATGTTCATGCCACCAACCTTTGAGTTGAAAAGTGAATCCTACAACCAATGACTGTTGAGTCATTACATCCATGGATTATTTAGTAGACTGTACTAACCATAGTCATTTGCCGAAGGAGATTTTGGATCTCATATTTAGATTCATCATCTACATTTCACTCATGGATGTTAATCCCATTGTAGAAATTCTAAATAATGAGTAGCTTTTCTATTAAGGTTTGGTTAGGAAATTTTGGTAGAAGATTCCTAAGTGGTCTCCAATTTGCTACAGTTTTGATGGCTTCTATCTTTAGGTCTTTAGCATGTGATGATGTTTCAGAGGCTTTGTCTAAAGTTTGGATTTTCCCAGTGCTATTCTTACTTGACCTATTAGTTGGAAGAGTGTCTAGAACTACTAGGTTTTTTGATAACTTTTGATCTATTTGTTCTATCATTCTAGTGATTTCTATTGTAGCTATTATCTCAGATCTCTGGGCCTTATTATGGTTTCTCTGCTTATCCTATGGGATTTTATAAGGTTTAAATAAAGGTTAATCTATTTGCCTATTGGTTGAGGCTCTTGAGGATTCAACTATTTCACTATATAGAAGCTGAGTTCCTAAAGTTTGGAAATACTTATTGGTATAGTTGTATTATTCCATTAAAGACTGGTTCTGGATTAGTTGACAGCACTCAGTAAGACACGAGTTCATAAAGAGGTGTGTAAGTCTCGTCTAAATGAGTTAAAGGCAAGAAACCTTTATCTTTTGTGCTTTCATGTTAAGCATAAGTAAGGGCTAAGTAATCTAGATCTAAAGATCCATGTTAGAACACTAATATTCAATTCATATGACAATAATTTACTGTTCATATTGATATCTTTATGGAACCCAAAAGCTTTGATTTTGGAAGGGAGGATTTTATAATTTTCATGCATTGATTTTTACCTTCACAATTTTGATTTTCATCATCTTCATCTGCATCATCATCAAAAATTAAATTTAAAGAAAAATCCAAATCTATCTTTAGAGAATAAATTGATTTTGAAAGTTTTAATCAACAAATAGATAACTAGGAATTGCCAAAAATCCGAAACAAAAAAACTTTACAAATCTAGTTTTCAATTTTTTAACAAATTAACTTATGTTATAAAAATTGAAAAAAGGTTTATCAATGTTGACCCTCTAAAGGAAGAATTTGTGCTTTTTTTAGGAAAAAACCTTGATAAACAAAGAATAAAATACAATTTTCTGCATCTTGAATGTGTTCTAATTGCTACAAAGCTTATGACTAGATTAGGCTTAAATACTGCTATTCTTTTGTTCCTTAAAGGTGGTAGGCATATAAATTTTGATGATTCCTTGTTATAAGTAATAGAAATTAGCATTTCTCAGAGACCAATTTATTTCAACTATTTCCTTTATATCTCTATTTCTTTAAGAGAAACACTTAGAGATAAACTGATAATATTAAATACCAAATTGTATGGATACAATATAGTATCAAGATCCATCCTAGTAGTAATCACCTATAGGGTCCAGTAAAAACTTTACAATACTCAAAACTCAAGTATCCTGAAACCACCCAGTTTTAAGGGCCAAACAACTTATTTCCTGACAGATACATCAAAAATTATGGTACAAATACCAGTAACAATTCCTTGGGAAAAGATAGAGTTCCTAAAAAAATGGTCTTTACCTAAAGCCACCTAACTTCAACTCCCTAGTTCACAAGTTTCGAGGATTATCTAACATGACTCTGGTTAAGTGGATCTATTTTTTAGGAAGGATAGTGATAGTTCAAATATCCCTAGAGCAACTGAAGTAGGAAATTAGCCAAAATAGATAAACCTAGAAGATCTATAACTTCTAGTTCAACTGTGTCAATAGATATATCCAGCCTTAAAAGGTCTTTATCTGCTATCAACCTTAGAGGAATAGATTATACCTCTAGGATTCCCAAATCAATTTATTCCAAAAATATTTCAAAAAGAAAAGAAGAAGTTGAAGATGAAGAAGGTTCTAAAGAATCCTCTTTCTCTCCAACTTGTTCTCAAATGATGAATGATTATCTAGAAGTCAAATGATTTACAACTAAGAAGAATTTATTACTAATTTTCAAATTAATGTGAAAACTTTGAAAGAAAACTTTTATTCAGAGGAGTTTACTCCTCAGAAAGAATGGTTTCTTTCAAATTTCCAAGGAATTTCCAAACAACATATTCATGATTCTTGGTTCAAATTTATGAGAATATTTTAAACAAATATTCCTTTCAATGATTGGTTTGAAACCAAACAAATAGATTATCCTTTCAATGATTTAGTCAATATAAACTGTACATCTACCAAAATTCGGTATACAATCAAAGGAGAAAAGTGTGTTTCAGAGTTACCACCTCAGAAACCTTTCCAAATAGAAACCACAAATCTAGACAAACCTTTAATAGCATCACCCTTTAAGGTGAAAGAGGGTGTTGAACCTATTTCTTCCAAAGACATACAATCTTTAATGGAATGAAACAACTATACCAATAAGTATCTTCAAACTTTAGGAACTCAGCTTTTATCCAGTGAAATAGTTGAATCCTCAAGAGCCTCAACCAATAGGCAAATAGATCAACCTCTATTTAAACCTTATGAAATCCTATAAGATAAGTAGAGAAACCTTAATAAGGCCCAGAAATCTGAGACAATAGCTAAAATAGAAATAGCTAGAATGATAGAACAAATAGATCAAAAGTTATAAAAAAACCTTGTAGTTTCAGACACTCCTTCAATTGATAGGTCAAGTTGGAATAGCATTGGCAAAATCCAAACTTTAGACAAAGCCTCTAAAACATCATCAAATGATGAAAACTAAGATAGAAAGCTATTAAAACCGTAGCTTAGAGACCACCTTGGATTCCTTTACCAAATTTTGCTGACTAAACCTTAATAGAAAAGTCACTCATTATTCAGAATTCCTATAATGGGAATAACATCTATGAATGGAGCTTAGATGGTAAATCTAAATATGAGATCCTAAATCTCCTTGAACAAATGACCATAGTTAGTAGAGTCTACCAAATAACCTATAGATATGATGACATAATAGTCATTCATGTCTTGGTTACAGGATTTACTTTTCAACTCAAAGGTTAGTGGGATGAACATCTCACTCAAATGGAGAAGGATCAAATTTTGGAATAAGTCAAGACTAATACAAATAGTTTAATTATGTGCAATTCCGATGGAGATAAAATCTCAGATGTAGTGAATATTTTGATCTTTACAATCACCAAATACTTCATAGGAGATCTTAATCTATAGAAAGACAAATCAGCTGAACTACTATCCAACCTTAAGTGTAGAACCTTAGGAGATTTTGTAGGGTACAAAAATGCATTCTTTAGTAAGATTTACTCTAGGTCTAATAGTAACCAATTTTTTTGGAAGGAAAAATTCCTTGCAGGACTCCCTAAATCATTAAGAAATAAGGTTAGGGACAAAATTAGAAATCAGTTTAATAGGATTATCCCATATGAACAATTTACTTATAGGTAACTTACCTCAACATTAAATAGAAAGGAGTTAGGATCTTTCTGCGAATAGTTTAGATTCATTTGTTCAAAAACCTTTAAACCCAAGCATAGAAGATGAGCCAAACAAGTGGAGTCTAGCAAATCCAAACAAGAAAAAAAAAACCTATAAGAAAAATAGTAGGAAATCCAAATATGTTCCTCCTTCAAATCAGGATATTAGACCAGTCTATTTTAGGTGTAACAGATCAAGTCATATAGCCAAATATTACAGATTAAATAAGAAACTTAGAAAATTAGAACTAAAAGAGGAAGTCCTGAATATAATAAATAGCCTTCTAGTCGAAAAATCTTTTGATAGTGAGGAATCCTCACCAGCAATAGCAGAAGTAGAACTAGAAAATAGCAAAGAAATCCAAAATTAGGATTGTTGTTCTTCTGAGATAGAAGAAACTTCATCCTCCAAAAAGGAAATAAATGTTCTTATAAAAGAACAAGATCTTCTTTTCAAAGTCAACTATCACTTGCCAGATGATGATACCTTCAAAAGCTCAAACAAACCATAGAAAAGCCCTTCTTACCAACCAAACAGGCTAAGATAGACAAACACAATTTTAGGAATGTTTTAGATAAATTTAGTTCAAAAACTAGTAAAACTATCACAATTCAAGATCTATAGCATGAACTAAATATGTTGAAAGAAGAAGTGAAAGAATTAACACAACAACAATAATAACAATGTTGTAATTTAATCCTTTCAACTCTCTAGAAGGGCAAAGAAAAGGAAGAAATGTAGGAAGAATAAATAAACGATCAAATTTTTAAAATCACTTCGTGTATTTCTATCCAAAAATGATATATCCCTATAAAATTAACTATTAAATATGAATATACCATTGAGACTATAACCATGTTTGATACAAGAATAGATCTTAATTGTATACAAGAAGGATTAGTATCAACCAAATATTTTGAAAAAATAAAAGAAGGACTTAGATCTATTAATGGATCTAAACTCCAGGTTCAATTTAAACTTTCAAATGTGGTCATTAGAAATTCTTTTTTCAAAATCAATACTTCTTTTCTATTATTTAAAAATATGACTAGCAAAATTATCTTAGGATCTCCCTTTATTCAAAAAATTTATGCCTTTTTCAATCTCTGATAAAGACATAATTACAAAAAATCTAAGAGAAAAAATTGTTCTTCAATTTATCAAGAAACCAATTTTCAAGGATTTGAATCTTGTCAAAATCAAAGAAAACCAAATTAATTTTCTTTTTGAAGAAATTTCTTTCAAAAAGATAGAACAACTTCTGGAAACACCAAGTATTCGAAACAAAATAGATTCTTTCCCTAAAAAAAAATTAAACTCAAATTTGTTCTGATATTCCAAATGCATTTTGGAAAAGAAAACAACATATGGTAGATTTATCATATGAAAAAGATTTTTCTAAAAAATAAATTCCTACAAAAGCCTGTCCTATTCAAATGAGTCAAGAACTTATACATTATTGCAAAAAAGAAATAGATGATCTCTTAGCTAAAGGGATTATTAGAAAATTTAAAAGTCCTTGATCATATTCTGCCTTTTATGTCAATAAAAATGTAGAAATAGAATGAGGAACTCCAAGGTTAGTAATTAATTACAAACCTTTCAATGAAGCTCTTCAATGGATTTAGTACCTTAGTCCAAATAAAAAGGATTTACTAAATCATTTATTTTTTGCCAAAATATTTTCAAATTTTGATTTAAAATCTGGTTTTTGGCAAATCCAAATTAAACCTAAGGATAGGTATAAAACAACAGTTATAGACCCATTTGGTCAATACAAATGGAATGTAATGCCATTTGGCTTAAAAAATGTCCCTCGGAATTTCAAAGGATTATGAATGACATTTATAATCCATTTACAAATTTTATTATTATTTATATTGATGATGTTTTGGTTTTTTCCCGGAGCATTGGTCAACATTTCAAACATCTCAACCTTTTCTTAGAAATTACTCAAAGAAATGGTCTTGTTGTTTCTCAAAAGAAAATTTCTCTATTTCAAACAAAAATTCAGTTTCTTAGACATTGCATTTTTTAAGGAACTATTACCCTAATTGAAAGAGCAATTTAATTTGCTAATAAATTTATAGGTTAAATTATTGATAAAACCTAGCTAAAGATTTCTTGGAGGTTTAAATTATGTTTCTGATTTATTTCCTCAAATGTCCAATATCATATAACATTTGCATAAAAGTCTTAAAAAAAATCCTCCTCCTTAAACAGATGTTCATAAGTCAAATGTTGTTAAAAAGGTCAAATCTCAAGTCAAATGTCTTCTATGCTTGCATATTTCTGATCCATCTGCATAAAAAATTATTAAAATATATACATCAGATCTAGGCAATGGGGGAATCCTCAAGCAAAAGAAAAACAACAAAGAAAGCATTGTTGTATTCACATCAAAGCATTGGAATCATGCATAAAAAAATTATTCTACCATCCAAAACAAACTTTAGTTGTTGTTTTATCTATGAACAAATTTCAAAGTGATCTTGTTAATCAAAAGTTTATTATTCGAGTTGATTGCAAATCTACAAAAGATGTTTTGCAAAAAGATGTTAAAAATCTTGCCTTAAAACAAATTTTTGCTAGATGGCACGCAATATTAAGTGATTTTAATTTTAAAATTGTATATATTAAGGGCTCTTAAAATTTTATTATTGACTTTCTAACCCTCAAATTTTTATAGGGCAAATAATGGCTTCAAAGAAGGAGAAAGAGAGAAGGATAAAAACAAAGATCTATAGTTAGGTCTAAAATCAAATGCTCCCTTAAACAAAGGGAAACAAGTTCAAAAGTCCTCATCCAAATGCCAAACACTTAAGGATTACATCCTCCCAATTAAAACCCTCTAGGCAATAGCCTCTCAAATGTTAAAACCTTTTATCCTCATCAAAAGGTCTTAGGCGGACATTGCCAAAAAAGAAGAAGAAATGAAATATTTGGTTTTAAACCAAGCCAAAATCCTCCAGAAGATTGAGGAACTAAAAATCCAGAAAATTGTTGCTTGTTCCTCATTAAAATAAATTACCAATATCATTTCTCAACCAACAAAAATTGTCACCAAATATCACCTAAAGTTGATTACACAAATTATCATCCAAATGAAACTAGAATATCGGGATAAAGATCCCTAAAAAGGTTTTCTAAAAAATATTTCCAAAATATTTGCATTTTATCCCTAATGCTTTTAACAAAACTAGGGAATTTTATAAGTTAATTTTGGTTAACTTCAGGTCAGTCAAATTAAAACATAATATTTCCCTAAGGGATAAAACTTTCATAACTCATTCAACCTTTCTGATTGAGAAAATTATTTCACCAACTAAATGGGGTCAAAACCCATGTTAAATCAAAAAGTTTTCAATAGCTTGGGATCCTCATGGTTATTTATATTGGGATTATCAAAAAACGTAGCATAATACCATTTATTATCAAAATAAATCTTGGAAACATTCTTGATTGTTTTTCTTCAACCAAAATAAAAATACAAGTTTCAAAATTGTTCTTCAATTGGTGGGATCCATTCAGTCCTATATCTGAAATCTTTCTTGAAAAAGTCAATGATGGGTGGAATACCTTCAAATCATGTTTTGATAATTTAAACTATAGAAATTATTCCATTCTTCTTCAATTTTTCTCAAAAATTGGTCTTTCATGGTATTTTTCATGAAGGTATCAATATTCAAAAGAAAATCCTTCTTCCAAATGGCCAATTCTCCAACGACAGTCTTATGTCAAATGGTGGGGAACTTATAAATATGCCAACAAAGCTTATACATATGAGATTTAGAAATGGTTTGAAGAAAACCTTTATTTCCACAAAAATATGAAGAAGGATACTTATTAATTTCTTTAAAACAAATCTCAAATTACAGCCTCATTGGTGTCCATCTCCTCCAAACAAGAATATGTTTCAAAGTTGTAGGAGATTATTCAACAGCTCATAAATACAGAAGAAAAGGCAGAATCCTGTGCTTCAAACCCTTCAGAAAAAGTAGAAGATTATGCTCAATCTAATAAAGATGACTACTTTGGTATCAACCTTAGTGATTAGTCAGCACAAATAACATGAAAATTCAAATGGAATGGAAATTTAAACCGAATGAAATTCAAATTCAAGCATCAACACAAGAGGACAAAATAGCTTTCGGCTAAATAACTTTCCAAAAGGAGTCAAAAGATGCCCCAACAACTTTTGACAAAGTAAAAATTCCAAATCAAGGTCGGTCATTATAGTAGCACGCATAATGCTACTCTGTAGCAAATAGTGAAACTGAAAAATTTTCTATAAATAAATCCCTAATCCCAAATGTAAGGCATTGAAAAATTATCGATGCTATTCCCCCTTTAAGCATTCTCTAAGAGTTATCAGGAATTTTGCCAAATCTATAAGCTTTCTTCTCAAATTTATTAAATTCCATAATTTTATATATATATATAATATATATGTTGTATCTTATTAAGCTCTCAAATCATTGGCTTTTTGCTTCTTTAGGACACCAATCTTTAGAAATGCATAGATAATTATTGAAACTTAACTAAGAAATTCAATTTATCCTTTGACCTTAATGTTCTGTCTTCCTATATATGAATATTATTGTTGACTTTTTGCTTCTTTAGTACATCAATCAGATTCAGGGTTGGAATCCTATTTATTGTAGACTTGTTTTTTATTTTCATACATATATATCACTTTTTAAATAACAAGATAACTTATAATTTTTTTTATAGAAGTTTGAAGACAGATGGTTCCAAACATTTCTATTAGTTATTAGTAAATACAGAGAGAATAAGATGTCATGCCAAGGGTAATAAAAACAAAGGTTTAAATTACATGGACCCTCAAATTATTTGATCTTGTAGTCCTTCAAAAGTTGATCTTATTTAGTATCATTGAAAGAAAAGCTTTAGGTGTTCTAAGTTTTAACATTGGTTCTTGCTTTGAGAGACTGATATAATTCTAATTGTTTTAGAACTTGTGAACTAGCAAAAAAAAATCAATTTTATGTTGACAGGTATTGGTGGTGGCATATCAACACTCCCTTATTTAAAATAAGACATAAGAAAGATTTAACTTATGCCATATTATATAAGAAAGATTTAACTTATGCCATATTATATAGTATTTTATTGATTCTATCTATTATGAAATAAAAAAGTTGTTTTGAAATTTTTTTACAGAATAAAATTTCCTTTATATAATTTTGATTCAGAACATTTTAATTGCCAAAGTTGTTTTCTCAAAGAGGGAATAAAAAAGTTAATTGATTTCAAGTGAGCTTATATATTAATTTTGTTTCTAAATTTATTTTTATGATGTAGCTGGAAAAGCATAGTGACCCTTTAAGTGGTGGGGTAGGGGTAACAATTGTTGCTCATGATGCAAAAGCTGGATCAAGTGCATCCCTTACTCCTTTACCCTTCATTACCACTGCCAAGAAGAAAAGGAAAAGACCAACAAAGAGAACACCAACCAAAAGGAAGCCATCTGCAAACTAACAAGCTGGCATTGAGTCAAAAAAGGTCACTAGCATGGGAATTCTTCAATGAAGTACCTAAGGATCGAGTAAGTGAACAGACTGCTAAATGCAAGTATTATAGCATTAGATTTCTATATGATATTAAAGGTCATAGTACTTCAAATATGCTAGGTCATATGACTAAGTGTCCCAAATATCCATATATATTGAAACCTGACCCTAAACAATAAGTATTAGATTTTGAAAAGACCTCTAATAAAACTATCTTCATCGATTTTGTGCCTCATGTGTATGATCTGAAGAATGTAGAAAGGCAATATCTATGTTTATGATTGTGGATAAGTAACCATTTAAAGTAGTAGATGGTTTTAGGTTTAAGTATATGATGAAAAGATGTTAACCCTAATTGATTGCTCCCTCTAAATTTATTATTGCTAAGGACTGTTATAAGTTATTTTTGGAAGAAAAAGTTAGGCTTAAACTTTGTTAAAGTTTAATTGCTTTAGAGTTTACCTTACAATTGATTGCTAGACTTCTATCCAAAATTTGAACTATATGGCTTTGGCTGCACACTTCATAGATAATGAGTGAAAGTTGCATAAAATAATTCTTAATTTTTGTTTTATAACAAATCATGAAGAGGAAACCATAAGCAAACAAATTGAAACATGCCTGAATGAGTGGCGTTTGAGTAGGGTTTTTAGTGTAACAGTTGACAATGCTAACTCTAATGATGGAACTATAGCATATTTAAGAAAAAATTGAAGAATTGGAAAAGGTTGGTTATAAAGGAGGAATTAATGCACGTTAGGTGTTATGCCCACATACTAAATTTAATGGCTAATGTGGGACTGAAGGATCTCTATTCCTCCATATCAGCTATTAGGAATGCTATGAGGTATGTGAGATCCTTTCCTACAAGGAATTCTAAGTTTAAAGATGACATTGCATAAGAGAACATCACTCACAAGGCTTTGGTGTGCCTTAATGTTTCAATAAGATGGAACTCCACTAATATAATGTTAGAAGTTGCTGAAAAGTTTCCAAAAGGCATTTAAGAGATCAAAATATGAAGATACAGATTACTTGTTGCAAATTTGTAAGGATGATAAAAGAGAAGCTCTCCAAGCACTAAGGACTGGAATAATACTAGGGCCTTTATCAAGTTCCTTAAAATCTTTCATAATGTTACTCTTTCATTCTCTAGATCATTGTATATGACCTTAAACACTGCATTTATTCATGTTTCTTTAGTGCAAAGTGAGATAAATGATTGGACTAAGGATGAGAATTGTGATTTTGTTTTGAATTTCATGGTAATAGGTATGAAAAAAAAAGTATGAAAAGTATTAGGGTAAAATTAAAAACATGAATAATTTTTCTTTCAATGTCCTAGATCCAAGCTATAAATTGGCTTACATCGAATGGCCCTTTGGGGACATTACTTGGAAAAAAATGGCTAAATCAGTTGTTAAAAGATGAAATCGGTAAGTTGTATAAGTGGTATGCTAATAAATATGGACAACCCATCATTTCATCCAATGATGTAATGAGGATAACAAGTGGGCTAAACATAGGCAACCAGTTGCACATAAGGCAAGAACTACAATGTTTAAGTCACACTTGAGACAAAAAGATACAATTGAGGCTAATAATAAGTTAAAAAGGTACTTGAATGAAGTATGTGTAGATGAAGATGATAACTATGATGTGTTAGCTTGGTGGAAATTAAATGAGTCAAGATTCTTGGTTCTTTCAAAAATGGCAAAGGATTTGTTAGCTGTTCTAGTCTTAATAGTAGCTTCAGAATCTATATTCAGCATAAGAGGACATGTTTTGATGTCTTTAGAAAGTCCATTTCCCTAAAGACAACTAAGACATTAATATGCACTTAAAATTAGTTAATGCCCAGAAAATTTAACTTCCAAGACATTGAATTCAATGAGAAACTTGAAAAGACTAAGCAAGGTAATGATGTTTATGACATTTTAAGATTGTTTATTATTCTGTTGTATTTGTCTATTTTATTTCTTAGTTAAATTTACTCTTCTATTTTATATTTTTTTGCTAAAGGTAATTGTAGCAACAACTACATCAACTAGTAATGGTTCTTTTAAATTGGAAATAATAATGGGGCTGGTCCAAGTAGAAGTAATGAAGGGCAACAACAACAGCAAGGGGATTAATAGCAGCCTATGGCTGTTAACTAATATGATGAAAGGTTAGTTTATAGTTTGTATTTCTCCATTTCCTTGTTGAATATTTGAATTATTGAATATATGGTGACTAGTTTTTATTCTTTTTTTTTTCACAAGTTTCTACTATAAATGATGTCTCTTAAGCCTTTTTTGATAAATCTGATATGATACCATATAGCACTTAGTCTATGACTTTTTTGAAATTGATATAATGCAGCAAGGGCTAGCGCTTTTTTTGGGTACTGTAATACATTTTTGGGTTGCCATTAGTATAATTTGTATGTCAAATGGTACAGATATAAAGGCATTTTTTTATTTATGGTATAGATATGACATAAGGGAAATGATCATGTTGTCTTAATGCTTACATACAATATAGTTGCATGAGGCAATGTATTTTAGAAAAAAAATTATTATTATTTTTTTTGCATTCTAGTTTTAGTTCATATATTTCTATCATTCTAGAATAGTTTACTCACTACTATTAGTTGTTATTAGTTGTTAGCAATGTAAAGAATTCTATTATTCTTGTTGCAAAACAATGAAGATGATTTTCAAACTTGATTAATATATTATTGTCATGTTTTGTATTTAAATGGGTATTACTATATGGTTATTTAATTTTTAAAGAATTTTAGACTTATGTGATCTAGTTTGTGTTTTTGTGATTGATTGGTGATAGTATTTTTATTGGAAGATTAAATTGAGCATGACAAACAAACGAAAATCTTGATATAAAAAACACCGAATACTATTAAAAAAAAGGAAAAGAAGTGAATGGTTGAACCATTTTAAACCATTTAAAACCTTATAGAACCAATAAATTTAGTTAAACACAGTTTTAACATTGGTTTTAATCGATTATAACACTTCTAATAAGCCATTTGATTAAAAACTGGTCAATTGGCATACATATCGAAACCAATCGAACATGAATGTCGCACACCTCTAGAAACGACTGATCATGGAAAAATATTACCTGATCAAGTTTTGTTTATTTTATTGTAAGATTTTTTTTAAAAAAAGGTCTTATTATTTATATATAAATATAAGATTTTTATGATTTTTATATATGATATATAATTAATAAATTAATACATGATATTATAATAATAAAAAAAATAATTTTCTTTTGAAAGTAATAGATGTAATTTTCTTGTACTTTTTATATATAATATTAAATAAATATAATATTTTTTATTATCTTAATATTTTATAATCATAAATATAAGTAAATAAAATTATTTAAAAAAAATATTTTCCTTCCAAACAAATGTAACCTATATGTGTTGCAAATATATTTAAATGAATGGCTTTTATTGCTTTTAAATATTGCCAAGACATCTGATTAGTACACAAAATGGGCTGTATTTCGTACAGCAAAACACCACGACGTACTAGATAGATGACCACAAAATTTATATGCTATAAGCATGTATGAAGTTGTAACATCATCACCAATTGGTATATCACAATTTTCTTAAAAATTATAACTTATTAAGAAAAAAGATAAATTATTTTAATAAAAAATTTAAAATATTTTCACAAAATCCAAAAAATTGTATGCAAATATAAGCTTTTCTAACAACTACAATTATTTTTGTGTAGATCCATATACGTTAATAAAATATGAGTCAAATGATCAATTTACTTTAAAGTTGACAAATTCAGAAATTTAAATTGTACCATATTTGTTTAAGAAATAATTGCTAAATTAGTAATGCTTCCTTTCGAAATAGGACCTTTTTTTTGTGATATTTATTTTATAAACTAAATTACGCTTTTTTTCTAAATTTTACTTTAGTTATATTTATATGTTTCTATTTTTAAAAATATACTTACTATTTTTATTTAAGTGTTTTGATCATATAATCATTTTATCAAAAAAAATAAATAAATAAATATATTTTAAAAAATATATAAAATAATATTAATATAATTAGATTAAAATAAAATGATATTATACCTTGAGGAGCCGTATATGTAATTTTATATATCCTCAAACCATTCTCTGGTAGACTCCCATGTTAAACATTGCTGGACCCATTGATTCAAGCCTATTATTTCATGGAGGCCCATAGTATAAGTGGGCCAATACCTCAGCATAAATAGAAACCGTGAGTTGTAGGGGTGGAATGGATGAAATGGCTAAATGTACGGACGTAGATAAAAAATAAACCGGAATAACGAAAAAGCCACGGAAATTATTTATTTTGAAAAAAACAGAAAAAAGAGGGGAGAAAGAAGTAGGGAAAAGAGAAAAGAAAATCAAGTCCGCGAGAGTGCCCTGCCTCGAATGCCGAAAAAGAGATTCTCCGCCTAATGTATCTGTTATCTTCCTCATCTAAACCAATATCAGAGAGAAAAAGAATCCAAAAATACTAGCAACAATGAGATCTACCTCATCACAAGCCCTTTATTTTTCTTGATTAATCTGCTCTGGTATGTATTGGTATATCATATTTTATATATTTCATCTATTTTTTATTTTTTTTTGGGTTTCCCATGTTTGTGTAGTTTCCTGTTGATTGTGCCTCTCTGAGAATCTGTTTGGGCACGAACCCAGATAGGACTTGTTGATCCTGTTATGAAAGTTTTTTTTTTTTTCCAATGATTCGATTGAACCTTTTTTGTTTCTTTAGTAGCAATGACGGTTTAGATTGGAGCTATTTGGTAACACTTGGTAGGGATGAAGTGTCGTACTATAAAAATTTCTTTTTTTTTTTCCCTTGATTTTGTAATTTTCTGAAAACTGGTTGCATGGTTTATTTTAAGGAAGACATGAGCTCTGTAGGATCCGTTTATTTCTTTCTTTGTTTAAGGAATCATTTATTTCCAAACACACATTACATGCTTAATGACTGGTGGTCGATATTTCCTGGAAAGAAAACTTATTCTTTGAGCATTGAAACAATGGAGCGAATGCTGTGGGTTTTGGTATTGAACTTGCATCTATTGGATGTGTGGTGTATTGGACTTTGCAGAATTCACGAGGTTTGATTTGAAATCTTTCTGCCTATACAACTCCTTTTGAATTTAACTTGTAAGGGTGTATTATGCTTGTGTCATTTTCTAATACGTTTATGTGTAAACTATCTGCAAATAAAGGGGGAGCGGAATTGAATAATTTTTCAGGCGTTAATTTTTAATTTAAACTAGATGTCCAAATCATGGTAGCTTTTTCTTTTTGAGTTTCTATTGTGAGGGGTTTTTAGTTTTCTCACTTGCTTTATAAGTAACACCGTTATAAGGCGGTGCTCAAATTTAGATCCATATGTGTGGTTCACTACCAATGTTAAATGATGTGTACCTCGTTGAATACGTCTACTATGCTTTCCCTGTGAATTAGTTTGTTGTATAGAGAATCTACAAATGATGCTTGTTTTAATTGATTCCAATGCTTTGATTAAGTTGTAGGATTTATAGGATTTGGAATATGGCCTTGTGTTTTGCAGGTTTTGAACTCTGCAGCTTCTTAATTGACCTAAACAAATCATCAGGCTGTAGAGGAGGATAATGGCAGAGGCAATATCTAGCTTCTGGGGTCCAGTTACATCCACTACAGAGTGTTGTGAAACAAATTATGCATATTCGTCTTACATTGCAGAGTTTTATAACACAATATCCAATATTCCTACCATTCTTTTGGCTTTTATTGGGCTTATAAATGCCTTGAGGCAACGGTTTGAGAAAAGATTTAGCGTTCTTCACTTATCAAATATGGCACTTGCCATTGGAAATGTGCTATACCATGCCACTTTGCAACGCGTGTAAGTATTAGTTTCCACCATTTTTGCCATCTGGGAAAGAATTTAATGGTTGTTGTTTTGTCTATTTCATGCAATTTATGTGCACAAGTTAGTGTTGTCCATATATTTGTGTGGTTCCATTTGTTGGACTACACCTTTATCTATCCCCTTTTTTTGGGGCTCAGAAAGGATTATCTGTTCATTATGGATAACAAAGTTACAGTCTGGGGAAATAACATGAATTATAAGCTTCTTAATTTAGCTTGAATTGAATTGAAAAGCTTATGACAGGTCCTGTGTCAGGTTTTCCTGGTTGGGTCAAAAAGTGTGCTATATATGCTTTGGGGGATTTGTTAACCCTCCATGTGGTTCTCATTTAAGCTAGTGGACTGGTGATAGAGTTTTTCAATGGATTGGTGCACATTTAATTAGCAACTGTACAGATACTAGGACATAAAAAATGTTACTTGTCTCTACAATTGTATGATCTCTCACTAAGAACAAAATTTTCTTCATTTTGTTACAAATATCACTAGGTAGTTAATCAAGAATCCAATGCACACTTGTTTTGAATGTCCTATTGATTCTTCATATTTTGTGCACACTTGTTTTGAATGTCCTATTGATTCTTCATATTTTGTGCTTTAATTCAGGCAACAGCAGAGCGATGAAACTCCTATGGTTTGGGAGATGTTGCTGTACATGTACATTCTCCACTCACCAGATTGGCATTATCGTAGTACAATGCCCATCTTCCTCTTTGTGTATGGAGCTGTGTTTGCTGTTTTCCATTCATATGTCCATTTTAGCATTGGCTTCAAAGTGCATTATATCATTCTCTGCCTGCTCTGCATTCCTCGAATGTACAAGTACTACATTTACACACAAGATGTATCTGCTAAGCGAATTGCAAAGCTATATATAGCTACGCTTGTGTTGGCCAGTTTGTGTTGGTTCAGTGATCGTGTTTTCTGCAAGGAAATATCCCGTTGGCCTGTTAATCCACAAGGCCATGCTTGGTGGCATGTCTTCATGGGATTCAATTCCTACTTTGCTAACACATTCTTGATGTTTTGCCGCGCTCAGCAGCGTGGATGGTCTCCCAAAGTTGTTCATTTGATGGGTGTTTTACCCTATGTGAAGATTGAGAAACCAAAAACCCAATGAGGGATATTAGGATCAGAAGAAAAGCTTCTGTCTTGACAGATTTTGGCAGGAAAAGTTGTTAGCAAACTGTGTTATTTCCTCAGTTTCTTCGATCTCTTTTTTTAGATTGGCTTAATGATGGTTGATTTTTTACATATTTCGTATTAGAAGTAGGACATGTACCATATTTATGGTGTTACATGGAGATTTCTTGAGCCTGGACTACACTCGTTTAGCTTGAAAATTGTTGTGACAAAAACATTATTTTGCTGTACTGAGAGTTGCGCTTAGTTTTGTTCCTACAACTTCTATTTGTGGAGCTCTCTGGAATTTCATATGCAGTTCGTTGTAGCTATATCCAGGGGAGGTTTTTTTTGTTCAGAAAGTAGGCACTTTTGTATCTGACAATATGTATCTATGCCTTTTGGCAAAAGTTTCTGTTATGATGCTTCCCGAATCTAACTGAAACTGCTTTATGCGAGTGGGATTGTAATTTGTAAGCCATATTCTTTTCTATGTAAATGCTTGCGTCGTGCATCAACTTGAATTCTAATTTACAAAATTGTAGTTCAAATTGTTAAATAACATACTTTTTAAAAGTGATTCAATATCTGAATGCGGGAAAGTTGGCGGAGGGCCGCAGATGACAGCACTTCTTTCTGCAAGATGAATTCATGATGTTAACAATTTAGAGTAACTGCAGCTCCTTAAAAGACTGAAAGGTATTTTCTCTAGTCTAGTACAGTTCAACCTTTCAGTCTCTCCTAACCGAGGTGTTTGATCAAATTGTAACGAATACCACTTTTAGATATTTCATTCTCCTTACCTTGAAGATCAATTGTTTGAGGAAAGCCTGTCACCCAAATTTTTGCACTCATTAAGAATAACGAAATGCTTTTGTGGAAGGTGTGTGAATGTACCGCTCCTGATTAAAAAGTCACTACCTAGTGATATTTGTAACAAAATGAAGATGTTGCTATTCACACTGGCTCCGAGTTTCAAAATTAAAATCAAAACTTGCAATTTATGAGTGAGAATATCTTAGATGTATGATACCAAAAGAAAAAAAAAGGTTACCATGGTTTAGAGTAGAACACAGGAAGAAGTGGCAAATCAATCTTATATAATTTTTCTTACGCAATTTTGGTGGAATAATGCTACTTATATTTTATTTCATACACTTTTCTCACAACTATATACTTGATATAATGGGAATTATACGGATGCTATGTATTAACTCACTGTCGCATGGTTATGAAAGATTTGTCAAAAAGGAAAAGTGTCACTATATATTTTTTTTCTATTTATAAAAGAAAATTTGTGACATCTGATAATACGATATGATATTTGCCATATTGTAAATAGCTTATCTGAAAGTGGTTACTCGTCAATTTGTGCATGTTTGTAGATTTGATGCTGTAAAATCTTTGCCTCAAGGGATTGGTGGCTGATCAAGCAAGGCATCAATAACAAGAACAAGCAACTAAGCAAGAGTGCCACAAATTGATAGTGAAGTTTTGATGGTCATGTTACACTAACATTATACACATTGCTGACATCTGCTGGGACTTTGAAATGTTTCGCTAATAAAACAGAGGCACACATGTACAATAGTAATCTTTTTCTCCATTCCTCCAAGCAAATTGAAAAACACAAGGTTGGCAGTGTTTGGACAACACATCCACCCTAACATGAATGACCTAAGACTGCCCTTCAAAACTCTCTTGCAACATTTGTCCAAGCCTTTCATATAAAGCTTGTTGTTCTTCAAACGTTAGGTTCATTAATATCTGAAGCAAGGCACACCATCAATAAAGCACCTATCAAATATTGATTTTATTGAAAAAAGAAGAAGAAAAAACTAAAATACATAACAGAGTAAGCATAATACCTGGTCCAGAATCATTTCAACTGAGAAACTTTGAGGCACAGCAAATGACTGATGATAGATATAAGCAAAAACCGCCATCACCATCTACAATAAAAAAAATTAAATCAAATCTCATCACAATATCTATTAACATAGGATACTAGGCTAATTTTAACTTCCAAACCCAAACTTAATCATTCAACTGTATATATCGTGGATACAAGCAGATAAAGTTCAACTGGCATGTATGGAGGGGAAGAAGTTTCAAATATTTTCAATAGTTTCCTCTTCTTTGAAAAGAAGAGAGGGAGGGATGTAATTTGTTATGAATAGACATAAGTTCAGCTAGAAAGACTTCAAATAATTACATGTTCATTTATTAATCGAAGTATCCTTGAAAATGAAATATTTCCAGCCATACACTTGAATAAATGACTGAATGCAAAGTTTTGCTTCTATACGTATATTAAGTTTAGTTAATTCTGATGGAGAGAACAAGTATCTAGAATAGATATTTGTGAATACGTTATAATTATGGTATAAATTTGCTAGATTCAAATTTCATCAGAGTGTACCTGGCAGTCCATTCTGTCAGTAATTCCACCATGTCCCGGAATACTATCACCAAAATCCTGCAGAAATGGGGGATAGTGGAAGTGTTAATAGCAATGACCTAGAAGAATGGTGTCTGCTCACTCGCTGCATTACAAAGGAAAACAGTACCTTTATTTTAAAAGCTCTTTTGAAACCACTTGCAAAGAAACCTCCAAAAGGGGCAATAAGTGAAGCAAACAAGCCAAGACATAGAGCGTGCCATTGAACTGGTAGGATGGACACCTCTTTCCAAGGAAACTGCAAGGGGCAAGCTATTTTCTCATCAGTTTTATAAGCTCACTAGTAAGTGGCTATCACATTTCTAACCTCCAGCAGTTGGTAGAAGCATACTTATGGCAACAAAAAATTTAAAAAGGAAAAAAGTACTCAATCCAATACTTCAAAAGTAATATAAAATGCAATCCATGAAAAAAAATCTTTGTTATCCCTAGCCCAAAGATCCAAGTTTAACTAGAATTTCCATTTTATTGGGCAGGATCATCATAAGGGATAACACACCCTTACTCTGCACTAAATGCACAAACTTTATAGAAAGGACCATGGAATAGTAAAAGCAGAAATTTCTAATAATGCACTTTCAAAAATTAAACTAACCAATTAAGAATTCTCAGCTAGTACTAGCAAGTGCATCAAAGATGCAGTCATCAATTCTCCCAAGAGGCCAATTCTCCCCAGAGGCCACAATTACCGCAAGCAAACATACTAATGACAAGGAACGCAGCTATGCTACTAATACTTTACTTGCTCTGCTATTCTGCCCAAGCCTGGATGAGGAAGAATTTCGAGGTGTAAAACAAAAAAAAAAAATATGCGGATTAGGGCATACTATTATTTCATTTCAAAAATCCAGGAAGTTATTGATTTTTGGACAGGATAACGGTCATCAAAATCAGTATCAAACAATATTGTGATGCAAAGCAGAAATTATTGTATGTTAAAAGGTTCTTAAATTTAGCTGAATGGTACTCACCCAGTCAGGTACCCATCCTTGTAAGTTGTAAGACTCTGACTTAAACAGAGGACCAGGATCACAGTGAAGCCATCCAGTTGATAAGTCCTAAGTTATTTGCAAGGAAATATGAATATAAGTTGTTTTTCAAATAACAAATCAAAAAATATCAGTCAGTTACAGTGTCTAAAAAACACTACCTTCCTTGGACATGTTAGCCACTGAGAGTGACCCATGATGTTTGCTAGCTGCATAACGAGTGTAATACAACAGTATTAACATCCAAGTCCGTGCATTTTGATTGCCATATGAACACATCAAGATAAAATTAAGATATGCTAATAGACAAAGGAAAATATGTTGGTAGTCATTCTTAAAACTAGCAAAATAGACAATTCATTGGAAATGCCCTCGGATTATATACGGTTTATGCACAGGCTAACTGTGTCTCCCATATCCTTAGGGCCCGTTTGGGAAAACAGTTTAATTAAGCACTTATGTCTATAAGCTTCAATAAGTTCTTTTTGATAAGTTTCTCCATGAAGCTTATTGAAATAAGCTCAAATGGGCTTATTAAAGGGTCATAAGTTATTTTCATAAGTTTAAAACAAGCACCTAAATTTTTTATCTAAAGTGCTTATATTATAAGATAAGCTCAAATATAAGCTGTAGATAAGCTCTCCCAAATGCACCCTTAGTCTCAATTAAATACGAACTTTGCAAACAAAAAGACAGCCTAGTGTAAAACTGTGGAAAACATTGTCCCGCCGGAAACCCATCCCAAGTTGCATCTGAGAATTCATGCTCACCAGAAATGCTGAAATGATGGTTGTAATTGATGCACCAATAAAACCCTCCCAAGTTTTCTTTGGAGATAACTTAATCAAAGGGGTTCTTCCAAAAAAGAAACCAAAGATATAAGCAGCAATATCATTAATGACAATAAGTGTGGCTGGAAGAAGGAACCTGCAAAGTGAGTCCATGTATCAGAGAAAGTAAGCAAATAATCAAATATCAAGTACATGACATTAATCAAGTGGCCTCGAATATAAACCCAACCACTGGATGATACATACATAGAAAATCATGCTCTAAGTACTTGATTTAATGTCCTGCCATAAAATCACCCACTGGATGGAAATAAACGCTACCCTTAGCCCAATGTAATAATAGACCAGCTCAGAAAAGTTTCAAACACAGACACAGCAGAAAATACTATGAAGTGCTTGAGATTGTGTATTCCTGAAATCTAAAGACATAAACTCATCACCTCTCTGAAAACTTTTCAATTGGCACTTTTAGCTATTTCTTGTCAATCTACATGGGAAGCGTAGAATGACTGGACTACAAGACTGTGTCATTGAAACACATGATGACAAAGAAATACATATTAAAACTTACTTTCCATTTTTTTCAGTGTGAAAGTTCTGCATATTATTCTACACTCCTCTATGATGGAGATAAAATATATATTGCTTAAAATACGATCCTCAAGGTAGTCCAAAAAAGTACTAGACATAATTCTATGATGGTCATTCTTTCCCTTCATAAGTCAAATTACCAGAAGATTCCTTCAAAAATGTTTGCCACGGTGAAGGAGGACTGTGTAAACACAACAATCAGAATCATATGTGTCCAGGCATACTGGCCAAATTGATACTTATACATCTTCTTCTTTAATGTGAGAATGAACCACATAAATCCTGAGCCCAGTGAAGAAAAGAGGAGAAAATCACGTCATCAGTATGAACACAATAGTCAATAAAACAACAGGCAAGAAAAACCCATTTAGAAACATTGCACAAGTTATTCAATTTAACATTATAGCACAAAATTGATGTACATAACAACCTGCGATATACAAGGAGTAGCAGATAACCATCTGATACTTTGTAAGGCTGCTCACAAGCTTATATAAAACCTTGTCTGAAGTAATTGTGTTAACAAGGCGTTGATTCAGAAGGCGCCCATATACAAATAACATCGCAGTGAAGAAGAAATGCCTGAAATAGTAAAAAGAATTTCATTTCAGGCCGTTTGATTAATAGCTTCTCTCGGTAAAAAAATACAGAACTGCTAAGAGGGCAGTAAAGTTGTGAACGATACCAATTTAATAGCCTAAATCCTGGCAGCTGCCTATCTTCATGAGCTCTTCTAAGTAGATTGAAAAGCTCTTTTGCCATAAAGATTTGGATAACAACAATCATTGCTGTGATATAGAGGTGACCCATATAGATTATCAATGCAAAGCCCCCAATCATCCAAATGGATGAATATGCTCGGATACACATGGACCTGTATTTGTTCTTATCATCAACAAGTAAAGGGCCACCATTTGCTTTGGTATCCTCTGGAATAACCTGAGATAAAGGGGTTATCAGACATCTAGATCACTTTGAAACTTTAGGATCATCCATCAGGGTAGGTAGAACCAATTTCAACACAAACGACACTGACATACAAATATGTATTTGAGTAAAATTATAAAATCTTTTTCTATCAAAAAAATAACATATAATCTATGCAACCCACCTCATTTGATCGTTTGCGGTGCCTAATCCGACCAGTGGGAGTTGATGGGACATTGGTACCAGTATCCTTCTGCATAGCTCTTCAATCAGATATCACCCAATTGAAGACAACATCAAAGACACAGGAAGACAGAATGTAGCCACCTGCAAAATAGATGAAACTGTATACAATCCTTAACATCTAAGAAGCATCATCTGAGAACTATCATATGATGACATATGGAAGCCCTTCCATCAAGAGGCTTGTCAATTTAGTCAAGTTTGGCAAAAAGGAAAACCAGAGGACAAAAGGTTTAAGCCACAGCATATAAAAACGTAACGAAAGCACTTGAAGTTTTGTGTGGTGAGAAGCAATAAAATGAAGTGTCAGATCCCAACATTTGGGTGGCTAAATGAAAATTCAATAGTCTTCTTCAGCCATTCATCCTAGTAGAAGCTAGATGGTACACTACACCTCTTGCCCATAGACACCCTTGTTATTTCACTCATTCCCGAATAATTTCTCCTACTGAAATCAACTAATCAACAGCCAACAGCATTTTTTCCCATATTATACTCATCATTAACACTGTCCCCATCTTAGCAAAGTAGTTTCTGTTTTTCCTTTTTATGAAGAATTACAAATATTGGTTAGCGATCAATCTGATTTTCTGTGAAGCCGCCCATCACCTTGTCAACCACATCATTACTGCTCTGCTACTTCCTCAATATACAGACTTCCTAAAGCATAAAGCACAATATAACATACACTGTGTCTATAACATATACCAACCTTAGCAAACAGAGCCTTCCCTTACCTCACACTCTTGTTGAAAATGAAAAATTGAAAAGGATGAGGAAACAATGTCAGGCAGCTGTATGACCCAACCGCAAAAACCAAAGAGTAAAGTTAATTGGGGAATGTATGTCGAAGCTCAATATCATCTTCTAATTGAAATGGTGAAAATACGACAACTGTTAGATTGCAAGGTCCATTGGAGAAACATAGAGACACAACGAAAGAGAAAAGAAGTCCTTGAAGAGTATTAAATTAAATGCTAGCACAATTTGACACTAAAATAAAACAAGGCCACTTGTCATGACTTATATGCATCCATCTCAATTTACAGGAATAAAACCAAAATTCATGGCAAACCTCCATCGAATTAACTTCAGCTTCATCCATAATTTCCGAATTGTTTTTACAAAGGCAACCTTTACACATACTGACTCCCTCAGAGAAAAAATTACTGTCAATTAGACAACATTTACTCCTGCATTACATTCCTCCCTCCAATCGGCATTTATCCTATCCAACCGTTTCTGCATTACTCCACATAATTTAAATACGCAGAAGTAAAATAACCTTCCACTAACGAATCTCAGGAAAAATAAACAACATCCACCGCAAGAAACTAGATTCAAAATCAAGAGGAGTTCTTTCCAGTTAAATCTCAATGAGAACAGAAACACGAGGAACATAGAATCGAACCCAGGAGCAAAAAATGACAAACAGTTTATAAACACACATACAATAGACAGCAAAGAACAGCAAGTGTGTGTATGTGAGTGCACAAGAATCTGAGAGATTAGAAGTACAAAACCTGGTTTGCTTTTACTCAGCGTGGAAGTGGCACAGGAAGATAACGAACAGAGAGAGAATCCCTATGAAGAAGAAGATGAAGGAAGCGGATACCAAGAATATTGAAGCTGAGAAAGCAAAGCACAACGAAGAGAAACCTTCTTCGTTACCAGAATTTTCTTTTCGGAAACGCAAAATAATTGGAAAAGAATAAAGCAATTAGTAATGACATTTAAGATTTAAGATTATTTAATTAATAATGATATTTTTTACTATTTATTTCTGGTTCCTCCTCCTAGAGTTACAAAGGTGAGTCAAAACAGAAAAATCAGTCAACGTGGGCAAGTAGGATTCTAACACGTGGAGATACGCCTTATCATATCACTAGAGTCTAGATGTCACATCAAAAAACCCAAAAAAAAAAAAAAAGAATTCTCTGTGTAATAACTCCAAACTAATAAACAATGCTGTTGTGGAAGTTCTTGCGAGATATTTTAGATTATCTTTTTATAAATTGTGAATTTTATAACCCTATAAATTTTATTATCTATTAAATAATATGTATGATATATTTTTAAAATTAAGAGTACATTAAATAATTTTTTTGCTAATAAATTGTGACTCATATGGTTTGCTTGTTTTCAAGTGACAAAAAATCTAATAAATATAAAGAATCGTTGGTAGTTGCCATCATTTTCCCACTTGGATTTCAGAATCTCTTGCAATTGTTTTGGAAACATCCAAATTGTGGGGATAAGTTGATTTTTTTGGTACGCATAAATTTTGGTCAATATTATGTACACATGGAGATTAAGAGGAATACCATTAAAAGTAATATCTTCTTAATCAGGCAATACCTTCTTAATATTAAAATTATCAGTGTGCTGCTAGGTTCAAAAGTTGACACGTAAATCTCTTTTTTTTTTTTTTTCATTTCTAATTTCCAGTAGACTTTGATCTCTTTTTATAAAAAAAAAAAAAAAAAGAACAAAGAAACAAAAGAATAGTGTTATTTTTATTATTTATAATTTGTATATAACGTGATTTAATTTAAATTAATTTTAATATGATATAATTTTAATTAAGATATTTTTAACACTTGAAACGAATTTGATTGATATTATATAATATAATGTGAATAATTGTAAAAAAAAATCAGACAGAATTAAAAAATATAAATAGATTAAGGATAGCAAGCAAAGACAAAGCATAAATGATTAAGTTATTCTATTAAATTATTTATGTTTTAAGTTGTTGTTAGATCCTAATTTTAAAAAATAAGTCATTATATACTTTATGTTTGGTACACCATGAAAGTTAATTTTTAATTTTTTTTTATTTGTTCAAATAATTCTTTGTAATATTTTATAAGCATTTGATATATTAGTTATTTTTTTAAAAAAATATCTTTTAAAAAGATGCTTCATGTAATATATAACTTATTTACATAAAATTTTTAATTACTTTTTTTTAATTTATTCATCTTGATTAATTAACAATTTATATCTTAATTAATTAGAAATCATTATTTTTAATATTTATTTTTTAATATCATACTATTTTTAATATTTTTTTCACAAAGCCAAGGAAAATAAAAAAAATCACATATCATTGCATCTAATATAAGTAAATAAATAAAAATAAATAAATGATATCATAAAATATAATTATTTAAATTTTAGATAATTTTATTTTTATTTTAAATATCTTGATTGTATTAATATATTTTGACCTCAAAATAAATATAAATTAATTTACTCTATCTATTATCTAATGATAATATTATATCTTTCTATATCATTTTATATCTATAAACTAATTTTATGAATAAATTTTATCAAACAATTATAATACAATCAATCATCTTATCAATTTTTAGTTAACAGTTTATTATTAATAAAATAATTATCAATTAAGCTATTTGTTACTTGTGTCACACCAATTTTAGTTAACAGTTTATTATTAATAAAATAATTATCAATTAAGCTATTTGTTACTTGTGTCACACCAATAAGGTTCCTTTTCTATTCTTAAAATAAAGCAAATTATTCGCAAATTTTCAACTAAAAAAAAAAATGGGACGGAAAGCAAAGAGACTGAAGCCCTCCAAATATAAAGCCAGTTTCGGAAATTGTACATTTGATCACAAGCTTGATTCATAACAAGTTTTACAGTAAGTAAAAAACGTCATAGGTAGATTTTACTTCATATATTTTTAATAAAATAAAAATATAAAATTATTCTTACATAATTTAAATAATAATTAAAATATTTTTAAAAAATTTATCTAATATATTAACAGAAGAGTATAACTTTTTAAAGAATATTTTAATTATTTTAATAATATTTTATAAAAAAATTATAATTAAACTAAATATCACATAAAAACTTATTTTCTTAAAAAAAATTATTTTTTTAATGCAAATTAAATATCCTTCAATTTTTTCAAAAACTTTATATAAAAATTTATTTTTTTAGAAGTTCAACTCTTATGTAGAAACTTACTTAGGAATTATTAGAATGCATACATTGGTGGCGGCAATTTATTTCTTAAAAAATGGAATTTTAATCCCCTAAAAATATTATTAAATAAATAATGATCATACAATTTATTTTATTATTTTTATAATAGAAATATCTAATTTATTAAACTTACGCACACATAAAAATTTGGTGTCAAACTTAAAATACAAAGGAATATGAAACTCTAAAAAAAATGACATCTCACTTGAAAAAAAAAAAGATTTTGTTCAATTTATTGATCTTATTTACTAATTCCTTACAAAATTGAAACATATAAACTAATAAAAAAGTGAACTATAATCATTTAAATCTTGCAACCAAATTTATCATATATAAATTCAGTAAATCAAAACAAGTACCATTACTCAAATTTTTATGCTGAACCATAAAATTTTGTAATTCCCATTACTTGTGAAAACATATAATTTAATTTCCGAACAAATTATGAAGGTGGCAAATGGAAGAGACAGGCATCAACGGGGAATTGATTTTACCAGAAAAAAAAAAAAAAAAATAGACAATGGAAGAGACAGTGTGGCCTGATTGGACAATTGGGAAATGACTGCACAGAAGATGAGTCCAATTTGGAGAGCCATCCATCCAAAGTCCCTCGTTGCCAAACTTTCAACGGAGAGACATCTAATACTGCTGCAAAGACTGTTAGATGTTGAGCGATGCGTTGAAAGTTCTGTAAATATATATATATATATATATATAAATAAATTTTTAAGAAATAAAAAAATAATTGTGTTATTTAATTATTTATTACCTTGTAAAAATGGGAAGAGAAGGAATTTTTTTTTAGAAAGTGTTACACCTCCTAAAATATAAAAAGTTATTTATTTAATCTTTTTTAATTATTTTTTATATTTTTAATAAAATAAAAATATAAAATTATTATTACATAATTTAAATAATAATAAGATTATCTTTTATTTCATGATATTTTTTTTATGATAATAATATATTTTAATCATTTCAATAATATTTTATAAAAAATTTACAGTTAAATTAAATATAACATAAAAATTTATTTTTAAAAAAAATTAATTTTTTTATTGTTAATTAAATAATTTTTAATACTTTTAAAAAGTATGATGCAAATGCTTAAAAAGTAACTATATGTGACGAGAAGCTTGCATCACAGTCACACAAGTAGTCTCAAACCAGCGACAGAAGATTTTGGGAAATGTTTGGTATATTTTTGCGTTATTCATTCTCTCTCACGTCAGAAATGAGATCCGTACTAAATTCACGTATAGATTTCATTTACAACGTGAGAAAATATTAATGATAAAAACGTTCCTATTATATTTCACTCAAAAAACAATGTCAGAAATATTAATATGCAACCAGCTTTTCGTGTCATGGGGAAGAAAAAAAAAAAGAAGGGAAACAATATTTGAGTTTAATGCTGATAAGAATGGGACCTGTGAAGACAAATATGACATTTGAAATAAACTTCAATTTGGCGTATTTCCATGTGCCCAAAAAATAATGTAATAACATGTTTGTATATACCATATATCCAGCAATCTCGGATGATCACAGCAGAAATTCTGAAGGAAACTTCATAGTAGGAAACACAAGGAATAAATTGACCACAACGTAGGCAACTGCATATATGAACAACATTGTCTTGTTTTGCAATTGGACACCATTGTTTTCATCAGTTGAAATTTGATTGCATCCAATACTTCTTGGAGCAATTAACGCCTTGTCCTTGTAATCTAAGGTTAAGCCAATTAATAAATCCTGTCTTAATTAGCTGTAATCCTCAAGATAAAGAATCGATACTAACGTTCTTTTGTTTTACTCATACATGTGCTAAGTTGTAGGCAGGTGATATAAGCCACCATAATTATGTTTAAGCAATATCAAATCCATTTTCAAATTGCATATTGCAAAATTTTGTTACTTAAAACTTATTGCTATCCATGTCTTGGCCATATCTGTACTAACCCTGGGAAGAAAAATTAATTTTGAATTAGGAAAAAATAATATATATATATATATATGATAATTAAAACTCAGAACATACAAAGATTATAATTTTAAATTGTGATTCTTAACTGTAATATTACACAAAAGATTATAGTTATATTAGATTTTCATGATAATTTTATCTATTCATAATTTTATTAATTGTAATTTATGGAATTCTAAATTATGATATATATATATATATATATAAAGTTAAAATTGAAATTACGCAGACATCAAAATACCATGTGCTAACCGCAAAGAACGATGGATAGGCATGCATGCGCAGTACACTAGTACAACTTTTTAATTTGGTTAGAATAAATAATTGATTATCACTAAGTTTGTGATTGTGATCGTGAAGATTCATACTCCTCTCTTGTGCTCTCCGTCCTCAGAAACCCTCTTAAGTTTATAGACCCCTCAAAGATACTCAATCCTCGAATCATTCTTCATTTATCTTTTTCTCTCATTGTAATTAAATGGGTGCTAGTCTCTGCACTTTCAGGCACAAAAAGCCACACCAAAAACCAAACTCACATGGTTCAACAACTGATGGCAATCCAAGTTCAGACTCAACAAAGTTCATCAACCTCTGTTTCAAGGTAAGGATTCCAAGAGATTCCAAAGGAAATCATATGACGGAAACATCATATCAAAAGAAGGCCATCACTAAGGCTTCTAGAGAGTTGACTCTAGAAGATTTGATCTTAGCATCTCCTGGCTTCACGCCAGACTACCTGATCAAGAAAAGTGGTTCGGAACTTCGTCCGTTTAAACACCGTAAAAAGAGGATTCACCCTTCGAGTAAAGTTGGTTCTTCTGCAATAAGTGAAGCCAAAGACAGCTTGTGCTTGGAGAGACCCAATATGAATCTTCATCGTGGAGAAGGCGAAGAAAAGTCCGAGTTTTTGTCGATTAGTAGAAGTTTGAGTGATAATTCTCAAAAGAAGGTGAGTTTTAAACTTCCCCATGTTGTCATATTTTACTCACCGGATGAGGTTGATTGCAGAGAAGAAGGTGGTTCAGTTTATGAATCAGATGAGCCTCATAGCACTAGTGAGGATTCATTTGATTCACCAATGATAACAGGCTCATTTGACACACCGGAGGAACTTCGTTGCAGGCTTGCAGTGCATACTCTTCCTCATGTCATTGTCTCTTTGAGCTGCGTTTAAAGCAAGATTTCTTTGTATTCATATTAGTAAATGTTACCTCGACACATAAATTTTCATACCATTCCTTGCAGATTTTGTATACGATTAAAACTAAAATAAAATTAATTTAATCTATATCGTGTGATGTATTTATATGTGTGGAATAAATGCAAGGACAATGGGCTGCTGTCTTGTATAAGGAGGATTGTGAGTGTGTATCTTTGGCACTCTCTCTTGTTAGTAGAGTTGAATTGGAAAAGAGATAAAAAGAATTCTGTGGAAATGTACGGTTGATGTATGCAGAAACTAAGTTACATGTCTACATGCAACCTGATTTGGATGGAAAAAAACAAACCATTAAAAAAGCGTTGTGGTAAATAAAATTGGAACAAGAATAACCATAGAATATAACTAGATTCTTTCATACTAATTTTATCGTATCAGTCATGTCAAAAAAAAAAAAATCTGCAATTCAAATGAAGTTAGGTCTATTTGCTTTTTGTTTTTTCACAAAATAATACGACGGATACTAATGGGGCCGTCCAAATCCTGTGGGCCACACACAATTGTGAAAGCTCTTATTATCCATAAATGTGTTTGATTTTGGGCCTTTCATTAAAGTATAATCTTGTGGGATGCCCTGCAAATGCAGCAGACGTCACATGCGCTGTATCTGCAGGTGAAAATGACTTGCAGCGGCTGTTTCCATAAAATTAAGATCGGATCACCCTGATATTTGACGCCATGAAGCAGCTTTCCTTCCCAATTTTGTCCTCGCTCTTTCTAGATCATATCCTGCCGTGTACGTTTATAATTGGACTATATAGTAAAAAAAAAGTTTCATCTTTCAAATGGTACTGTATTCTAACACAGGGATATTTGTCAACGAAAGTCTAAGATACGGTTGTGTTGCAAGGGGAAGCAATTTATTACATTTCGCAGGTCTCGTACCCCAAATTAATTTTTTACAATGTTATTTTTTCTCTCTCTCTTTTTTCTTTTTTAATTATTAGGGTGATGATACTCTTCACTCTCATGGGATTGAGTTACTCAAACTAACTTTTCTCTGATTGGCAAATAGATGAGTTAGTTTGACTAAATCAAAATAAAGTAATTTCATTCATGCATCTCTCCACCTCTGCAGTGAATCTATGCATGAATTTGTCTCCTTCTTCATGCGACATACCATATATATCTTGTCCATCTCTTTTCATTTCTTCTTCATATTTTTTTTACTTAGTTTTCAAATTTTTACCCATCAATTTTTTTTTCACTTTTATCTAAATGTACATAGTGTCATTTAACTAATTCATGTACGACTAATCTCATTAATTACTATCTATATCAATTAAAATTGATAACAAAAAATAATAAATAATAAAAAAAATATTTCTCAACTCATCATATTAAGTACAAAAAATTTTTAAATCACTTTTTTTTTTATAAATTTCAATTCTAAAAAATATTTCTCAAGTAACAATAATTATATCATTATTAATACAACAAATTTAATAAAATTAATTTTTTCATTGTCACTAACACATACAACCTCTTTTCCCTTTATCAAAATTATCTACGATAACATTAACGATTTATTTTCATTTTTATTCAATTACTTCGTGCAAATATATATTACAACACATAGTTAAATTTAAAATATACAACCAAAAAAAAACTTCAGTATATAATAAAAATAAATACATCAATTAACTTGTCTCCTATTATAAAATATGTGAAGAAGATGATGCTCTATTATCTTTTCACTGTACAATGAAGAGTGCCTACAAAGAAATGAGAATGAAAGGATAAATGGGAAAAGTGAAATCCACTTAGAGATTCTTACACCAAGTGAACAAGTGCATAAATGTTGTTACCTTGGTTAACTCTTTCCATTTGGTTAACTAATTCCATCCATTTAATTACATTTAGATCTCTCTCTATCTTTATAAATATATTTTAACTTTTTATTCATTCAAGATTTAGATTTAATCTATTATTAGTATAAATTAATTTGACATTATCATCAACTTATGTCTAGTTAAGTAATTAAAAAATTATTAAAACCTCTTTACTATTAATAAAATTTTTTAATTATTTTTATTTTTCTAATAATATAGGATCTTCTTATTCACCGATAATGCAAATTATTCCCTTTTATATTCCATTCCACTGCATACCATTCCTCCCTAAGTGGACTTCAGCTCTTTCATACGAGCCTAGTATAATTTCTCACAAGTTGAAACTACAACTTACAGAAAGCTTTCTCACTTAGTTAATAGACAAAACTCAACGAAGGAATCTTTGTTCCATATCATACCTACATTGTCACAAAAATTAATTCACAACTCTTAATCTGATTATGTCCAATTTTATTGCTGGGTTGGTTTTGTTTGGTTTGGTGGGTATTGAGTTCTCACCTTCAATCCGTCATTAATATTGACATTACTTGTCCAAAATCTGCTTGGCTTTTTCAGGCCTACTGGAATGAAACCCATTGCTTTCATCTTATCCGAGGGTAAAATAGTAAAAAAAAAAAGTAAAGGGCATTTTAGCAATCATGTCATTCTCAAGGAGTAAAAAGGTAAAATAAAGAAGGAAAGTAACAGTGATATTCAAATGAAAAATATTGTATACATAGTTTTGGGAATGTGTGTGAAAATTGTGCATCTATGCACAAATTGTAGGCATATATTGTTAATAAATTTAATCTCATTAAATTATACACAAAATTATTTATGAAATCCATATTATATATATCCAAGGGCAAAGCATTAATAGAAATTTAAGAATGCATAGCATAAAGATATGAATTATTTAGATTATATTTAGATAATATAAAACTATTTAAAAATAATTTGTGAAAATTTTTTACTAACTTAAAAGTGTAAATATACATATATTATAATATTATAAGTATTAAATCTTACCACTAATTGTATGAAATAAATTCTAAAAGATGAGAGTAGGTTTGTAAAAAAAAGCAAAAAAAAAAGGGCCAAATAACACCAGATTGTCACATGGAGAACGGCTGGTATAAGGAAGTGTGTGTGCACCATACACCTACTGCCAACTCTCTATTCTGCGCCTTCGTGTAAGTTTAAGAGAGGAAGCTGCCCGGAACCTGTTTTTTTTTTTTTTTTTCCTTTTTCCTTTTTTCCCCGCAAACAAACATTTCACAAATTCTATATATATATCCTCTTTTTTCCTTTCACTTTGCCATCGTTTTACTGTTACTTTCCTTTCCCTCTCTTTTTTATCTGTCTTCGCCAGATCCTATAGCCAGAAGAAAATGGCTGGCCGGCTACAAGGTCTGCTCGTTGCTCTGGTTATGCTTTCAGCCACTGCGAGTCTCGGCGGCAAATGGGCGGCGGCGAAGGTGCACCATGTCGTCGGAGACGATCGGGGGTGGGATCCGGCTTCAGATATCACTTCTTGGTCCGCTGGAAGAATATTCAGAGTCGGAGACGAAATCTGTGAGTCCTTTTCTCGCTCACTGTATATTTTTGTTTTTTCATTTTAATTTGAATTCTAAGTGAAGTAAGATATATGCTTTTTTTTTTTTCTTTATTCTGTTTTGGGGTTTGAGGAATTTTAAAATAGAAAAACACAGAGACTGTTTGGGAAGAAAACGGAAGTGAGTTTGTTGTTTCATTTCTTTCACGTAACTTGTGAGATACCTTGTCTCCATCTCACTTCTGAAACGTTTCAACACTTTGTTGGTCGGTTAGACTGTGTTTGGCTGTCCCAAAAACTGGAAAAAAGGAAGCTATTCATGCTAAATTCATGTATACAAATATTTTTAACTGATTAGCAAGAAAAAAGAAATATTTCTCTGCATCAAAAACTCAACCACTTGTAAAAATATTTCTAGTTTACCGGTTTATTATCTATTATATTTGATAAATTAAATATTTTAATATTATAATTAGATAGGTGAAAAAATCAGAAGTAAACTTTTTGACATAAAAAATAAACTGTAAAATGAAAATAAAGAAAAAATAATAAAGAAATATCTTCTTATTTCAATTATTTTCGAAAAGATAACCATATTTTCCATTTCTTTTCTAATTCCTCTCTTCTTTTTTTTTTCAAACTTATCATAAGGATACACAAGAATTTCTGTCTGTCGTTCTTTATGTCTGTTTATTTTAATAAAATGATAATAATTTTAAGGTCTACACAAATGAGGGAATCAACTAAATATATATATTTTTAAAATAAAAATAATTTAATTTTAGCTACCAACCAGGCTTTCACATTGAATTGAATAAAATATTTCATTTTAGCATTACTTTATATTATATTTTGATAAGTCAAATAAATTGACATCATAATTAAGTGAATATTAAAATTTCTTCTTTATTTTAACAAATTAAATGTTTTTGATATTATAATTGAATAAATGTTAAAATAAAGAAATGAATTTCTAAATTTTTAAAGAAAAATGTTATTTATATTTTTCTGAATTTACGTCTTTTACTCCCTTTTCATATAAGAGGAAATATTTGTTAACGTAATCATATTTTTTTTACAAGATTATTTTTTTACCATGAAAAGAAGAGTTGAGAAAGTGAATGCGAGAGTGCAAATGTCATTGTTACTCATCAAAATACAAGAGCAAGGCTAACGACGAGAAATATTTCCTACATTCAGAATTTCATGTTCTTAGTTATTGTTCCTATCGTCCATATTCCTGGGAAAATCGAATTTTTCTCTTCGTTCATTTGTTTTTTCCCTTTATTTTGTTCGCCCATGTACCTTCTTTGCTCTCATAAAAATTTGTGGGCCTGGTGTCCGGTGTGGAAGGAGCAGGGTTCACCTACTCTGCGGCACACGGAATGGTCGCAGAACTGAAGAGCAGGAAGGAATACGAGTCGTGCAATTTGAGCAACCCAATCAAGATGTACACCGACGGTTTACATGCCATTCCGCTTGAGAGGGAAGGGATCAGGTACTTCGCGAGTAGTGAGCCCCGCCGCTGCAAGAATGGACTGAAGATGCACGTGGAGGTCCAGCCCATAGAAAATACCTATTATAGCCCACCAACTCCAATCTCGATCCAAGAAGTTGAGGCAGATGCACCCTCCGAACCTTCTGGGTCGGCCCGTCATGGTGGCAGCTTTATTCTCATGTTGGGCCTTGCTATGCTATGGGCCTTACTCATTTAGTGCATACGTCTATCCAGTGGGAGTATAGTTGGTTCTGTAATTTAAGAATGCCACTCGATTGGGAGTATTGGGGTGTTGAATATGGTCTTGCTTGTTATGATTTGGTGTATAATCTTGGACAGTTGAAATTAACTGCCAAACTGCAATTGATAGTGTTGTTGACCGAATCAAATTAAATAGGTTAGGATTACCAAACATACATAGATGAGGAAATCTGAAATCACTCACTAATCTGCCATTAAGGTACACATAATTTTATAAGGAATTCAAGTTCATAAAATTCTAATTTTAATTTTTGAAAACAACTCACGATTGAACCTAGTATCTTAGGGTGTGTTTGAATCTGTTTTTGTTTTTTTATTTTTAAAAATTATTTTTGAAAATTATTCTGCAAAATAAAAGTATAAAACAATTTGTTTAATAAATTATTTTGAAAATAATTTTTAAATAGAAAATAACAAAAAATTTATTTGGTAAAATTATTTTGAGAACAAGTTTTAAAAACAAAAAAATAGAAAACTCGTTTGATGTGAAATTTTTTTTCTTAATTTTTATAATGACTTTAATTTTGTAAATAAGTTATGGTAATGTTTTAATGAGAATATAAGAAATATAAATAATTAAAAATAAAAAATCATTATAAAATTAATATAATATTAATATGGTATTAATATTTTTAAATATATTATTTTGAAATAAATATAATTTATAATTGTTCATATTAATGATAGGTAGTATAAAAGTAATATTAACAATTACGTAAATTAATATGTATAAACTATTAAGTAGAATTGTTATATTTTATTTACATCCAATTTAAAATATAGTCACAATGACATTATTAACTTTCATTTGATCAATAGAATTTCATTAATTTTGATTACATAATTTCAAAAACACCGCTATATAATTAGTTAATATAATTTCTTAAATAATTTTAAATTTAATTTCTTGTAAATTTAACTGCTTCGTATATTATTATTTCCAATATAAACAATAAAAAAATTTAGTTCCGTCTTAAATTTATTTTTATTTTTTCTCATTCTTTTCTTTATGCATTTATTTTTTATTAATCTTTTAATTAATATTAGTTTACTTTATTTTAAATCCATTTCAATTTAAACCAATAATATACTTGTCTCTGTTTGACGAAAACAATTTAAACCAATAATCAATCTTTTATTAATCAAAACAATGTATTTTTAGGGTCCAAATTGAAACCAATAAAA
>JANHAO010000327.1:0-43646 GCA_026873985.1 Saraca asoca
CCTGAAATCAAATAGAAATCAGTAACAAATAATAACAATATATCAAATAATAATAAAACAAATATATTTTTACATCATGACTAAAGTTTGTTTTTCTAAAATTGTTTTTCAAAAATTTGTTTTTAAACATTAAAACCAATGTGTAGCTTAGAGTGTCCTAATCAAATAATTTTTAAGGTTAACAATCTCCACTCTAAGGCTAACAATGCTCCTCAACTTGTTATATTAATGGACCAGTTTCAGAATATGCTCCTGCCCTCCACTAACACCATTATATATGGTCTTTTCAAACAATAAGAGGTAACGACCTTTTTCAACTTTATCAAACTTCATAAATTTTTTAGTACTTGATTCAAGAAAAGTCTTAGCATTCTTAGATTTAGGAATACTCTGTCTAATTGTTTTGTCCATGGTGTACTTTATGGTCATCAAACACACTCAGTTTGAATGTGTCTACTTCTCATGTTTTACTTTCAAATCAGTAGTTGAGTTTACATCCATGACAAACTCCTATTCCCAAAGCCGCAAATTATGATTGGTGAATGCTAAGTATAACTTTAATGACTCTACCCACTCCTTATAATTCATCCCATTCATTGTCTTTACATAAGTTAATTGCATAGGAAAAAAATCTAAGAAAAATTATTAATACGTTGGTGCATGTAAAAAAACTTGACTCATGCTTATATCTTCCTTAAATATTCACTATGCGATTATTCACAGTATTACATTATAAGATCTAATACCAAAGGGTATTTAAGACTTTGTAACACAATACAAAAATTAAACATTACATTCTTAGAACCTAACTCTAAAGGGAATTTAAAATTCTAAAAATATAACATTTAACCCTGCACTCACATTATTGCCAACAAACCATATTAATAATACCATACCGAAGGGTATGTAATATTATTAATACCATACTCTCCTGAATACCACACAAAACTATTTCATTTTAACAAAATTTTATGTAACTTGTCCCACAAAAGGTAGGAACATAATTACACAAAATTTAATAGCATAATATGAATCATAAATAATTTCTATAATAATATTTGATGTTGATCAAAATTAATCAATGTCCAAATATCATCCAGTAACTCCAAAAAAAATTACATACTGTAGCTAAGATTGTAGGAATCACATGGTAAAATTTTTGTGCCAAAATAAAATCATTTAATTATTTAAAAAATTAGCACAAAAATTAATTAAATAATTTTTTACTTTTAAAAAAATTGAAAAAATATCCTAAAATATTGCTCCAGAGAGTGGAGGCCAATGGTGGAAAAACCATCACAAAAAACTACTAAGAAGGCAATGCATGATTAACATGTGCCTTGTATGCATGTGGGCTATGTGCAATAAAGTTGTCTTCAACCTCTCATCAGATCTACAACTAGATGATCCAATTATATTTTTAAGCCATTTTATATACATAATTTTGATTGAGTTCTCTTCCTCTCCTAGTTTTCTACTCAACCCTATTGTATATCATATTATTCAAATAAAAATTACATCACAAAAATCCACATCTTATCAATCATAATCACATAATTAGCCAAGCTCTAATACTATTTACTAAAATAAACTTAATAGTTTCTAACTTTAGCCTTTCAATCATGTGACTATGATATGATAAAATGCAAAATTGATTTAAGAAGGATTAGAATTACCTAAACTTCCTGCTTGATCCATTGGATCATCCTGTGAGATGGCAAAAGATGATTCATCATGTTGTGGTGCTAGTGAAATTACAATACTTTCCTCTCTAAAGGTTGTGATATGCAGTATTTTACTCCCACTATCTAACTCATCCTCAAAATAAATAACTTTGTCTGATTCAACAACTCTGGTAAAATGAGTAGAACAATAAAACTTACTGCCTCTCGAGCTAGTGCAATAACCTATAAAATATCCAGATATTGTTTCTAAATCAAGCTTTTCTGTGGAGGGAATATATGGTTTCACCTCAGCCTTACAAACCTAGACATGAAAGTGCTTCAAACTAGGTGCCTAATGAGTTAATTGATTAAATTTCGTTCGGGAGATCTCAAAGATTTCATAAATCAACGATTTCTAATGATTATTTGATTAACTTGCAAGAGCATGAATTTGATGTCCATGATGAAACTAATCCCACTACATTCTCATAAGTTTTGTTCAGGACAAACTCACCAAAGTGTAATGGAAGATGAATTAGTTTCTATATATAAGAATCAGGTGTGGGATTTAGTTGAGTTACTTGCATATTCTGAGCTAGTCGGATGTATATGGCTTTTCAAGACTAAAAGGGATGCTCAAGGTTGGATTAAGAGGTACAAGGCAAGATTAGTAGCAAAAGGCTACACTTAGAGAAGGCATTGACTATAAAGTGACTTTTTTGCCGGTTTCAACTAAAGACCCATTCCGAGTTGCTATGGCAATGGGAGGTCACTTTGATTTAGAGCTACATTAGATAGATGTCAAAATAGCCTTCTTAAATGGTGACCTATCAAAAACAATGTACATGAAATAGTTAGATGGTTTCCAAGAGAAGGGTAAAGAATAACTTGTGTGTAAACTAAACAAGTCCATTTATGGCTTAAAACAAGCATCTAGACAGTGGTATTTCAAGTTTGATGAGATAGTTACTTCCCTTGGATTCAAGGAAAATGATGCAAACTAGTATATATGCATGAAATTGATTGTGAGCAACTTTGTAATTATGGTTTTGTATGTTGATGGCATTCTCCTCGCAAGCAATGATGTGAATTTGTTGATTGAGATGAAGCAAATGCTACCATAATAGTTCAAGATGAAAGATCTTGGGAATGCCTCATTTGTTTTAGGCATTAAGATTCATTGTGATAAATCTCTGGATGTTCTTGGCTTGCCTTAGTGATCATATATTGAGAAAATTCTGAAGAAATTCAACATTTCTACATGTTTTCAGGCTTCTTCACCCACTTAGAAAGCTGAAATCTCTTCAAGGACTTTTCAAGGACCCAGTGTCCTTAAAATGATGAAGAAAGGCAAAATATGAAAATTTTCTATATGTGTCGGTCATAGGTAGCCCAATGTATGCTCAAGTATGTGCATGTCTTAATATAACTTATGTTGTTGTTGTACTAGGGAGATACCTGAATGATTCTGGTCAAAAGCATTAGACTACAGTTAAAGGAGTAATGAGGTATCTGCAAGGCACTAAGGATTACATGCTGGCCTATAAAAGATCAAGGGAAATCTCATTGTTATAAGTTACTCAAACTCAAACTTTGCAAGTTGTTTGATGATTATAAATCAACATCCAGATACATTTTTATGATGGTAAAGGGAGCTGCGTTGTGGAAAAGTAACAAGCAATCTATTATAGCAACCTCCACTATAGAAGTAGAGTATGTCACATGTTTTGAAACCAATCATGAAGTTATGTTGTTAAGGAATTTTATTACTAGCTTCTTTATTACTAAAGGCATCTTAAGGCCTTTAACCATTTAGTGTGATAATATTACTACTATGAACTTCTCGTTGAACAACAAGGCTTTGCTCGTACAAAACACTTTGATGTAAATAACAATTTATGAGAGAGAAGATACATGAGCATGTTAGTTACATAGAGTATGTTTCCATGGATTGCATTCTCATGGATCCATTGATCAAAGGCTTAGTTATTGGAATACATCATGATCATGTAAATAAAATGGACATGGCTAAGTCTTTTGATGTTTTTGGTTAGTAGGAGTATTGTATTATTTTTGTTATTTATATCGAGATATGTTAAAATGAAATGTTCATGATTTTGCCACATATATTATTTATGCACATTATCCGGTTATGACAAGTTATTGAAAATATTTAAACTTTGTCTCATTACTGTATTGAAAATGTTGATCTTGATGTGGCATCTTAGGTAGATACTAAGGCCATTATGCAAAGATTTGTATATAATCACATTTATTGTCATGTAAATCTCACTTTGCACATTTTGTATTTGGTTATCGAAATATAAGTGTACAGTGTGTATGACATTAATATACCTTTTGGATATAATAATTTATTTCATTGGAAGCTTATGATTTCAACAGACCTATAAGTGTAATAATACCGTAATTGTTGTGACATTAATCTAAAAGTGGCCACACTTTATAAATTATATTATCCAAGTGAAAGATTGTTAGAATTTTCTTATTTTGGACTTAATAAATCATAAATTATAATGAGTTAATGTCAAAATAATTTAGAATACTAATATAGTGATATAAAGTTATTGGTACTATAGCCTGTTTCTAGATCTTGGGTTAGATTATTGTGATGAGTATAATATAAACCTATTTTCACTATTATTTATTAATAGATTCACACTCTTATGTCTCATATGGCCAAATAGTATTTTTTTCCATTAGATTGCTATCTTACAGTTTCCCAATTAAGGACCAGAGCCATCAAGATGAGTGATTCTGTTAAGAAGAAAAAATCAATGAATCAAGCAAGAAGTTTAGGTAATTCTAGTCCTTCTTAAATCAATTATGCATTTTATTATATCATAGTCACATGAATAAAATGTTAAAGTTAAAAATTATTAAATTTATTTCAGCAAATAATACTTAAAAAATTGTGCATTCATTCATTTTTAATTTATTTTTTAATTCAATGGTAGGATAGCACATTTAAATCTAAAAAAAGTATACAAAAACAATATTAAAAGTAGCAAATACCAATATGTTAGTTTTTATTTTTTCTTTTTTCTATAACCTTGGGTGAATGAACTTCCAAAGTAACTTTTTTAAACAAGACAAGTAACTTATATATATAGAGATAATTTGATATATTGTTAATATAAAAATTTTATGCTATCATTAAATAGGAAAATGTCATGTAAAAAAGCAGAAGTAACTAAAAAATTTTATCAATAGTAAGGGAGTTTTAACAACTTTTTAATAACTTGGCAATACATGGAAGGGTGATAGTGTAAAAATGAGTTTAGTTTGATACACCATTAGTGTAAAACTTTTTACGCTATCAGTAAATAAGAAGATGATATATTATTGAAAAACAATAATGACTAAGAATTTTTCCCAATAATAAAAGAGTTTTAACAATTTTTAATAGGATTAAATTTTATCCATTGTTAGTGTAAATAAGTTTTATGTTGTCATGCATTCATGTGTTTCTACATTATTAAATTCTTTTAGTGTTGGTAAAAATTTTTTAACTATTATTGCTTTTTTAATAACATGACATTTTCTTATTTATTAATAGTGTAAAAAGTTTTATACTTACAGTGAATCAAATTTGAACTCTTTTTAATAATATGGTAACACATAGGTGGGTAAGTGGTAATGGATCAAAAATTAAATCATGTAGATAGATAGACACATATACATATATACATGAGACATATCTAGTGAGAGCATAATTTTTATATGGAAGTGAGAGGAGTAAATCATGACTAGTAGATCTTATATTGATAGTTAGAATTAAAACATAAAGTTATATATTTTTTTTAAATAATTATGTAACCCTCAATTTTGTTTTAATCATGACCATTAATGCGAGATGTAATGATTACAATTCACTCTTTTCACTCTTATATACAAGTAGAGTAGTACCCTCACTTAATATGCTTCCTTGTGTATATGTGTGTGTTAAGAGAGTTTAAAAATATATAGATTTTTTTTCTTGCTCTTTTATTATTTTTATACTTTGGTGAGTTTTATCAATAAATATTATAACAACAAATAAGTTCTTAACATAAATAGTATATTATTCTACTTTATATTTCAAAAAGAAAAAATTGAACATGTGTAAATTTTTGAATTTTTTTAAATAGATATACCCAAATTAATGTTTGGGCACTGTTATAGTCTTTTCTCTTATTGAATTTTAAAGCCTGTACCAAACTTAGGAGGTAACTTACATTCAATTAGTATGATAAATAAAGGCCAAATTTGGTGGTTAGTAGATGGCTATGGCCGGAATTGGGAAATATTAGCTAATAGTAATGCGATAATGTTATTTAGAGGGTGAAGAAGATAATATCTTCCTTGTATAGGACAGACTTAATTAAGTCATCTAATTAGGTAGACCAGGAAGGAAGCTTAACAGAGCAACACTCAATTAATGGAGATTTGTTAATTAGTATCTTAATTTTATTCAGAACAGAATTAATTAATAATCAGCGCCTAATTCCATTGACTCCTCAGATGGAAAATTTTGTATATAAATTGTGACTTTTAGGGACTTGGAAAGTAGAGTCCATCCTTGCTTAAATAAGGCCAAAGGTGGGTCAAATGTCCTTCTCTACCTTTCTGCCTCTGTTTTGTTGAGAAGGCCGCCATCACCAACCGGTTAGTCACCCAAATCACTCTTTCATGAAAACCAGATATTATACCTCTCAATTATAACCTAGCTCACCTCATTTCTACAAAATTTTTACTTTACCTATCTCATATGCGTTGCTCTAACAAGTTTTCACGCTTCAATTTATTTTCTGTTTTCTTACATTACTATTGCAATTTTTGTTCCAAAAACAATTAAAGTGCCTAGCTAAATTATCAATTACTTTTACCAAACCTATAAATGTTACCAGAAATTCTTTACACTTATCTTTCATTAATAATCAATTATGTTATGCCCACTAATTTTGTAATTTACAATAATATATGGCTACCAATACATTATGATTTTATTTATTTTTGCTTTGTTTTTATTTTTTTATATGAACGAAAAGAAGGTTTGAATCTAAGACTTTCATTAAACCACATTTAATAGTTTATATTTTATTTGTTTACAAATAAATATTTTTCTGTTTTTTTCTTTTTATACATGCAGTTTTTGAATTAGCACTGATACAAATATATACATACGATGGAGCAGCTTTTACACGTGTCAAACTCTCCTGTGTATTAATAAATTAATGGCATTGGGCAACTAATTACAAATTAACGCAGAAAAGAGTTTATGGTGTAAGTTGAATTGGAGCACTTATAATTAAGGGCAAAACACTTAATAATAACGTTGGTCTCACTCCAAACTGAAACAAGATATATGGGCCATGCAAAGTAGGTAAAATAAAATTTCTTTGTGAATATTTTGGGCATGCTTCGTACGTTTTGAAACCTGAAAATTTTGATATATACCTAATCAACCAAGCACTAATTTCTATCTATATAAGTAACTCTCGCAGACCACTCCAGGGCAAGCACAGAAACAAGCCTTGAGAAATATTTCCTTTTTACTATATATCTCGTCAGAAAACAAAGAGCAGAAGAAAATGATTGCCTCATCATTCGTAGTTTTGGTGGCCTTCCTCTTTTCCATCTGCTTTTTTTGGACCGTTCCTGATTTTGCAGTTGCAGGCATCACAAGGCACTACAAGTTCGACGTATGCATTATTATTATTAGTTAATTTACTACAATGATCACTTGCAAGTTGCAACCTTAATTAGAGCATGCACTTGTTGATTATTTGATGTGCAGATAAGGTTGCAAAATGTCACAAGGCTGTGCAACACAAAAAGCATGATTACAGTGAATGGCAAGTTCCCAGGGCCTCCAGTCATTGCTAGAGAAGGTGACAGACTATTGGTTAGAGTGGTCAACCACGTTCCAAACAACATCATCATTCACTGGTATGATTGAAAAGTATGAGCTTGATTGATTTCTTAACTAATAATAATGGTGCATTACATGTAACAAATTTTTAGCAGGCATGGAATCCGACAGCTTCGGAGCGGATGGGCGGATGGGCCATCATACATAACCCAGTGTCCAATTCAAACTGGAAAGAGTTATTTGTACAACTTCACCATTGTCGGACAGAGAGGAACTCTCTTCTGGCATGCTCATGTATCATGGTTAAGAGCCACACTCTATGGACCCCTCATTATCCTTCCCAAGCACAATGAATCTTACCCATTTGCCAAACCCTACACGGAAGTTCCCATCCTGTTTGGTACGTCATCCAGCATCTATAATTTTCAAAATCTCTCTCTCTGGTTTTTTTTTTCTTGAAAAAGAGTGAAGAAGAAAAAAGATTTCTCACTATACATATTTATATTTATATAGGAGAATGGTGGAATGCTGATCCGGAGGCTGTTATTTCACAAGCTCTTCAGACAGGAAGTGGTCCAAATGTCTCTGATGCCTACACTTTTAATGGACTCCCGGGGCCCCTCTATAATTGCTCCAGTAAAGGTAATTGCCATGTTAGATATACTACAAGGTTGAAAAATATATATTACTTAAACCAAATAAATATTTCATATATTAATGCTTACATTTACACACTTGATACTGTAATATACTAATCAAACTGGGTTCACCTTTTGATTCGCAGATTGTTTTATGTTTGCAGATGTGGGGAGTAAGATAAAGTGTAATTAACATTATGGCCATCTCATCTTTTACTTAATGAACTTTATATCATAATATGGCAGACACATACAGGTTGAAGGTGAAAGTAGGGAAGACATATCTTCTACGATTGATCAACGCTGCACTCAACGACGAACTCTTCTTTAGCATAGCAAATCATACGTTGACTGTCGTGGAAGCAGATGCAACTTATGTTAAATCCTTCCAGTCAAACATCATAGTAATCGGTCCTGGACAAACCACAAACGTCCTCCTAAAAACAAAACCTCAATATCCAAATGCCACGTATTTTATGCTAGCCAGGCCATATTTCACCGGACAAGGAACCTTCGACAATTCCACACTGGCAGGAATCCTAGAGTACAAGAACCCATCCTCTACATTGAAAAATCGTCCCCTTTTGAAACCCATTCTTCCAGCCATCAACGACACTTCCTCAGTCGCCAATTTCACTAACAGGTTTCGTAGTTTAAATAGTGTTAAGTACCCAGCCAACGTGCCTCAAACTATCGACAAACATTTTTTCTTCACAGTAGGACTTGGTAGCAGCCCCTGCCCCAAGAACCAAACCTGCCAAGGACCTAATAACAGTTCAAAATTCGCAGCTTCCATTAATAACATATCCTTTGCTTTGCCTTCTGTGGCAATTCTTCAACAACATTTCTATGGCCAGTCTAACAATGGATATTACACAACCGACTTCCCAATATTTCCCCAACCTTTTAACTATACAGGGACTACTCCAAACAACACGAGGGTCAATAATGGAACAAAGGCGGTGGTGCTTCCATACAATACCAGTGTGGAGTTGGTGTTGCAGGGCACAAGCATTTTGGGAGCTGAAAGCCATCCGTTACATCTTCATGGCAACAATTTCTATGTTGTGGGTCAAGGTTTTGGGAACTTCAATCCTAAGAGAGACCCAGCCAAGTTCAATCTCGTTGATCCTGTTGAGAGGAACACTGTAGGTGTACCCTCTGGCGGTTGGGTTGCAATACGGTTTTTGGCTGACAACCCAGGGGTATGGCTAATGCACTGCCACTTCGATGTGCACCTGAGTTGGGGCTTGAGGATGGTTTGGATTGTGCAAGATGGGAAGCTGCCTCATCAGAAGTTGCCTCCTCCACCAGCTGATCTGCCTAACTGTTAACTTCTTTCACCATTTTGTGTAACCTTTCGAGTCCCTTTTGTTAATTTAAGGATTTCTTCTCTCTGTCATTTTGCATTCCATAAGAGTGAATAAGAACGACCTTGGCCTTTTTCCAGCTCATTTCACATTCTCAGAGATTTAGCCTTCCACATAATTTTGAACCAATTTAGGGGAGGGGTTGTATCATTTGGCATATCAATGTGTTTTGATATAAATATTGAATAACAATTGTTGATCAATGTACTATTCTTGCCGTCTTTGTTCTCTTCATGTGGGTCTCAAACCCCTACAAAATATTGACGACTTTGTCATTATTAAGCCATATATTTGCTTAACCAAGAGGAAAAAATTGACCTTAGAATCACTAGTACTCTTGTTAAGATTTTGATAATAAATGTGAAACGAAGAGAAAGCAACTTCAGAAAATGTAGATGAAGATATAGATGGTTTCTCCTTGTAAATGACTTTTTATTGCGTTGGAACTTTCAAATGACTGTTTATTATAACCTTGCGGATGACTTATAAAGAGAAACTAACGGGGAGTAAATGTTAAAAAAAAAAAAAAGGACTGAAAAAGAAAGATACCAAATTTATAGTCACACTACTACCAACTTCATAGATGGACCTTTGCTTTAGACTCTGATAATGTTAATTGGATTTACTGGGAATAAAAGAAAAGGAGAAAATTAAAGAAATTAGAAAAAAAAGAATGCTGAATGTGGCTTGCAAACACTACTATATTATATTGGTGGCTCTGAGGTTAAAGAGAATCTCTGTGCTCTACCAAATAAGTGAATTGAATGATCCCCCCTCCAAACACAGAAAGAATGAAGGAATGATAGAATGAGAGATAAGATTTGCCAAATCAAAGCTTTTTGAGCGTCCTAAAGTTGGGGAAATCCAGTATGGTCATGGAGCATATCAATTCTCTTGCTCCAGTTTCACTACTGTTGTCCACCTAAACTTAGTGAGTCCTTTGTGTTTTCTTTTCCTTGGTAATTTTTTTTAATAAGAATTTCATACAAATTAACAAGTGCATAATATTCTGCGTTGAAATTTAGGATATTAAAAGGGTCAAAACTTCAAAAACAACATCAAATATCATTGTATTATAAAAAATGGCAGATCCTTCTTAAAATATTAGTAGTGTAAGACCAAAACAAGTGAAACTATAAACTAAATTTAATAATATAAATAATCAATTACAGGTACTAATAAAGAGTTTAGAAGTGATATATATAACTGTCTCTCTACATCTTCATCCTAATCAAAAATGCATAATTATCTATTACAATAATTATAAATAATATCTTCTCCTTCTTCATTGTTCTCTCCATGCTGAAGAAAACTTGATCTCTAATTTTGAAACAGGAAAGTAGCAGTAAATTTTGATCTGGAAGTCTGAAGTAAAGCAAATAATAGTAGTGGTGGTAGAAGCAATTTTTTACTTACAATCTCTTCAGGAATAATAAAATCAAACAGAAGCACAAAAATTAAAATTGATTTCCATTGATTTTAATTATATTAACAACATTAGTATTGTTAATTTCCATAACTGTAATAGCAAGAACATCAGTATTGTCGATTTTTTCAACTACAATATCAACGACATTCATATTGTTGATTTGGTTAACTTCTATATCAAATTTTTTTTAATATCTAGTAAATGGATTGTTGATTTTTTCAACTTCTGTATCATTTCCTTTAATATCTAGTAACAACATTAACATCGTTGATTTCGTCAACTATAGCATTTTCTTTAATATCTAATAACTAGATCATTTTCTTTAATATTGTGAACAATTTCAATTTTAAATTATAAGTCTAAATTAAATGGGAAATTGCAACTTAATCATGATAAATATTGAAAATATGTACTTACGAATTGGAAAATTGTCATGACAATAAGTAATTTTTAATATTTCTCAATTCTAATACAGATTGAAAAAGACAGACAAATATTTCCTCGTCAGTTTGAAGCTTAACTTTTATTTATATACATTGCATATGAGAGAGTCATTAGAAATTATCTTTCTTGTAGTTTGAAGGATCATCTTAATTGTAATGGGCTTAATAACATTTTTGGTATCAAAATTTTGCTCCCAATTTTAGTTCCAGTCAATATTTTCCATGCTGAATTACATGATTTACTAATTGAGTAATATTGGCCTCGTTACATTGCACAAATTAGAAGATTCGTTTATGTTCCTAATAAGCATAATTGGTACTCTAACCTTCAATTTGATCTTGTGGCTCGGCAACCCAGAATGTTGAAGAGTATTTAGCACCTCAAGAGTTAACAAATCTACACCTATTTAAGCATATTTTACAAATTGAATATGAACTTAAGTGCTCTTTCTCTTCGGCACCAATCTTTGATAACATGTATGAGATGACTTATTTAACTGTGCTTAATTTTGGTACAGGAAGAGTTGAATCACGAAATGTCTCCTTGATGGATTGTTTGTCAAATATCGATGAGTATGTTGATTCAACAATTGCTTTGATTGGAGATGAATATTCAGTAATCAAAAGATGAACGAAAATTAAGGAATCATGAGTAATCATGAGTAAGGTGTCTGGAAAAAGTCATGAAAACTGATTACTAATAGAAACAAAATATTTACCAATTAATATTTCAAGAGAGGAAACATGACGTGATTCTTATATCATCTATAACTTTTCATATATTAGTATGGTCTATGCACCAGTATTTATATTGAAAAATAGGCATTATATTTTTAACCCATGAAGAAGCATTAGTTATTGATCATTTAAAGAGCATGGGGTTGAGCAATCTGGCAGGTGGAATCAAAATGATAAGTTATTGATCATGTGAAGAGTATAGGTTGACTGATTGCACAATCAAACAAGTGGGTAGGCACTAGATGTAGGTTAAGTATCGGACGCAATGGTCTTACATGTGATCAAGTAAATAAACAAGATCAATCATGATTATTGCGCATAATTGAACGATCACTAACAATCATGTGACAAAATAGGATAAATTTTGACAACTAACTACAATTATCATTAGTTGTCAAAAGACTGGTGACAACTATGCTTCCAGATCTTCCTATTATTGGAAAGTCAACATGTGGTCTCCTTTTATTGGTTAGTTGGTCTCACCTTGAATTCATATAAGTGAGCCCCAATGCATGTTGGTAGCTTTGTAGCCAAAGCTATGCATCGCATGTTGCCAATTTTTGGTCAACATGTCAGCTTTCCAATAAACTCAAGCTGCACTTGAATAAATAAATGGGGTATTGAGGATTTTGTTGCTCATACAACCAAAATCTCAAATGCAACATGTTCACAAGTAAACATGAGTGTATAGTCAAAACATTAAAATATATCAAGTCTCAAAGAACGTGCCACATAAAAAGCCTTTAATATACATTGGAAGGAAATTTTTAAAATAAGAAGAGAGACAACTTCATTTTATTAATATATATCTCATTACATAATTTTGAGTGTGCAAAAGGAGTCTCTAAGCCACCATATTCTAATTCTTAGGCCGTGCCACAGTGCCCAGCCAATTCACTGGATACGCTCCCTAAAGAGCATTTTAAGCCAAAATCCTAATAGTGCAAGTAAATATATATATATATATATTTTTACATTGACATAAGGGCTTTTCTCCTAATACGAAAGGGTTCTAATGCGTCATCTCATATGAACACGAAGATAAAAATGCAAGGATTGCAACCATGTACTTTTCTACTTATACTAAACAAACAATCTATGCTAAAATAATATAAATATTCACAAAACAAGGAAAAGTAGGAAAATAATCCACAAGTGCATTTGTTCCCAAATTCAGACCACAAGACCTCTTCTTCATGCTTGATTTTCTCACCAAGTTATGTCCAAAACGTAACATATTTGCCTATTAAATTGGTTCACAAGGCTAGCTTGTGACACCTAGATATGCATCTTTACCAATTATGTCATTTCTTATACTAAGTATAGTCATGCATATTAACTTGAATGTCGAAAGAGCCTTGGTGGCAACTGCTATCTAAGTCATTTTGTATAGGACATCTATTCTCCAATCACTATTATCAATTGTTCTTTGTCATGATGCGTTCAGTCTTTAACCAAGTTTGGGACGAAATTTGTTACTGTGCATGAGATTGTGTGTGTGTGTGCGTGTGTGCGCGCGCGCGCGAGCATGCATGCATGTTTGTATGAAATGATAGAAAGGTTTGTGTAATTTAAGATATGAGCATTCACACATATTTCATGGAGTTATTTTAAGGTTATGTGACTACCTTTAGGGTAAACATTTCATTTTAAATCATGCCTGTTGTTATTTTCAATATTTATATAAGATGGTGATATTTAAATTAAATGATATTGATGGTGAAATCCGGTTCTGCCAGATTCTAGTCAACCAGTGTAGTTCTTTTATCCCTAGACTACTTTCTGGTGGATGAAGTACGAAACAAAGAAGATGATAAAGATGGTGGAGAGAAAAAAGAGCAATTAAATGTAGAATTTTTAACGTAGTTTGGCTAAACCAGACAGTACTGACCCCTACATTCACAGTAACTTTTATTAATCTGAAGTGAATTTTATAGAGTTTTAATATAGTAATTTTCGCCTATTCTACAAGGGTCCTTCTCCTCCTATTTATAAAAAGATGAAGGTTATAATTGTAATTTTACATGCTATAAATAAGTTACATCAAACATTAAATGTACAAGACAATTTACACCCTACATTTCAGCTCTTGCAAGTGGATTTCTATGGGTAGGCCACACATGTCTACTAGATTTGAGACCTGATGTAAATCTATTTGTCATTCTATCTCGTTGATCCTTTAGCTGGGCAATGCGCCCGATCTTGCGAGCTAAGACACTTGGCTCAAGGTCGCTGCTGGCTTTCTTCCAGCGAAGCGAGTTTAGCACTTGGCGAGGTGAACTCTGGTGAGCTGTCTCTTTGGCTTCAGGCCTAGCTTGCATCCCAATCTCGTAGTTAGTAAGGTAGTGCAATCTTGACAATCTGAGATGTCTCTAACTAGTTTTCGATCTTCGTTGGGCTTCTACTTTTCTATTACGTAAGACCAGATTTTGCTCATAACAAATGACTTGTGATTATTTATTGAGTGACAATATTTTGCATTGTAAATAGATATATTCTTAGTTTTTATATAATTAAATATACCTCAACTAGGAATTTTTCAATTATAGATAAGATAGTAAGTTTTACTGTATATAGTAGTAAAAATTTTGTAAGTTTTCAAAACCATTATTAGGTGGCATGAAGTTTGTCCCATTGGATTTTCTAAAACTAACATGAATTTGAATGTAAAACATGAAACATAAAACAAAGGAATGAAAAGTTAAGTCAGCAATATCTTTGCTGCCCCATTCCAGCAGACAGTATGCAGTCTTGCCATGTGTCATTGGAATGTCAACTGCGAGGTAAAGAAAAATGATGTTCCCATCAAATTGAAAAAAAAAAAAAAGAATGGAATGGGAGACAGTAGTCTAAATGATATTCTCTTGTTGGTTATGTATAGAAAGCTTTTATTGTTCAAGCATATTAGTTTACAGCTTTTAACCAATACTACAAGTGTGCATGCAAATTGCATAAGAGACAAAAGAGGATGAGAGAAGTTAAGGAAAAGAAGAGTGATCACTGATTACACATTTCATTAAAAAAAATTAGATACATGTTTTCTATGTTTAATCTTTATTCATCGTTTTATCAAAGAATTTAATGTTTAGAGGAAAAGGTCAAAATTCATTTCATACATAAGTAACATTCCTCTAACTTTCATTCCTGATTAAATAAAGATTATTTTAAAAGTTATATTAAGTCTCAGTCTTACATTATCAGTATCTACCAGTAGTTTTCAAACATATTAATTGTTTAAAAAAAAATTTCTATATTGTAAAACATTTTTAAAAAGGCATAAAGAATGGAAAAGTTATTTATTACGATCTAGAATGTGGTCCGCGGATCTATCTTGTAAATCAATTCAAAATTTATTAACGAAATTTTTTTAAATTATTTGAGTTTTAGATACATGTTTTAATTTAATATAAAATTAATTTAAGATTAATAACCATATATAATAAATCGACAAAAGTACACTCTATCGCTCAAAACATACTGTTAGGGACAATTATAATAAATGAAGTTGAAATGATGGTTCATTTATTGTACATGATTAACAATGTACTAAATTCATTTATGGTAAAAGAAAATTTACGCCTTGGATACATATAAGATTATATTAGCCTAAATAGAACATTTTGGAAAATGATGAGGGATAACTCACTACTCAAACTTGTTTTTAGATTAAAACCTAGTAGTGATTCTATATATTGCATTTATCTACCATATACAAAATGCTCAAGCTAAAATCCTATCGTAAAACCACCCAAAAAAAAAAAAAAAGGCAACCAAAACCAATTCTAATCTAGATACAATAAAACGCTTGCTAATTAATTAAGGGCATGCTACATCACCAAAATATACCATGCCTCAAGAACGCCATATAAACTGCCTCTGTCAAGAGTTTGAACCCTGGTTCTACGATATTCACTGAATGCTATCAACAGGCTCAAAATTTCATCATGCATGATGCAATTAGTCAATAAGCAATCCAAAATGAACAACTCATAGCATAAAATTAGTCTTTGCCATATTATTATGAGTAATAGTCTAATACATGGTTGCAGAGTGATCTTATCGATGCCCATTACATATCTTAAGCAACTACAAAGCTACTGAATAAAACTAAATTTGTCTGGTTACGTAGATTATTAAAATACAAACCACAGATATGATAATAACTTGAATGCATTTATCCTAGAAGACCTGCAATATATTTTGTTGACATCAACTCAAGCATTTCCAAGGCAATGCCACCAACAAAACCATGCTCTTTTAGTATGGCCTATACCTCCAGTCTGCTCTTGATTGGTCTCACATTTCTCGATTCCATAATCCCACAGCAACATAAAAGGTGCGTAAACAAAAGCTAAACACATGCAACCATATTTAACAGTGTATGTGACAAACAATTTCAAAGACAAAAACAACGTTAAGAAGTAAGATAGGAGCCAACATTACCATTTCTTTTCAAAATAATTAAATATTCAAATTCGTGACAAATTAATCATTCAATTCTCCATTTTCATTATCTTGTGGTCATAAAATCATTAATCTATGTACTCACACTATCAAAGTCAAGGCTGCTATACATCCTACCATAGTATCACAGCCTGATAAGTCTTTAGTCGAAATTGTGCAGTGCATGCTTGTCACTCTTTGCCAATATGTCAGTCTTTTAACAAACTCTAGCTATATTTGGATAGATAAATGGGATATTACAAATTTTTTCACCCATAAAACTAAAATCTTATGCACAACATGTCTGAAGGTAATTTATAAACCAAAGCAATCGAACAATGGAATCATAAGAACACCCCACATAAATAACTTCTAGTGCAGAACAAGCAAAGGACAATCAAATAGGGAGAGGGAAAACTCCTTTTTTTTATTAATATATGTCTCATTACATAATTTAGAGTATGTAGGGGAGGCACTAAACCAACACACTCCTAGATCCCCTAGACTAGTGCTAACAAGTCTCGAACAAGCACTCAACAAGACCCCCAATGTACTCTCGAGGAGCCCCTGATAAGTTGCTGACACTCTCCCTAAGAAACATTTTGAGCCAAAGGCCAAATAGCACAAGTAGACATACCTTTTTTGAGTTGATATAAGGCCTTTGTTCATAGCTCCAGATGGAGATTTTGTGTCATCTTATATGGACACAGAGCTAAAAATGCAACAAATATGGCCATGTGCTTTCCTAGTTGCACTAGACAAGTAAACCATGCTAAAATTATAGAAATGCCCACAAAACAAGGAAAAATTGAAAAAAAAATAGTACTCGAGTTGGATCGCTCCCAAATTTGAGCCACAAGGCCTTTATACTATGATTAATTTTTTCACATAATTTTATGTTAAATTAAGTATGTTTATCCCCTCAAATGGCTCACAATGCTGACTTGTGACATTCTCCCCCACTTAAAGAATGTCAATACTTTATTGACGTCTTAATCTAAGATAGCTCCCATGAAAGTCTTTAGCCTCCTTCCCTCAAGCTACTCCTTCAAACTATTCATAGGGCTCTTCAACTCTTCCTCTGAGCTTCTCCCTTAATCGCTCCCAACTTGTTTCTTTGAGTCAACACCATTTGAGGACCTTTTAAAGGATAGTACACTCAACTTGACATAGTATCAAGATAGGCTTCAGTCTGCCGTTCATCAGCTTCTCCCTTGACTTCCTCTTTACTTGCCTCCTTAAGCTGGCCTACTGAAAATTTGTCTACCTTTATAAACTTTAGTGAGCTTCATTTGAACTCAAGGTTTCTTACCTTTGCAACTTGAATGCTTGCTACCTCCATAGCTTGCATGCGCTACCTTTGTGGCTCTCGATTTGCTACCTCTATAGCTTGTGTTCACACTTAATGTTTGGAACTCTACTACTAGAGATGTCCTATATCTAGTGTCCCAAAACATTGATGTGAGACACAAGATTAATCCCTTGGTTCCAAGTTTGCTCATGTTGGGTTTGACAATCCTTCATACTTTGCTATGTCTCTCAACCGAATCCTCTAACCGTTTCTGAATTGATATCCTCTAGCATCTCGACCATCATAGCCCTTTCAGAGTTGATACTTTCTAGTATTGTGGTTCTTATAACCTCTCCTAGGTTTGCATTCTCTAATGTTAACATTTTGGAGTTGATACACTTATGTACTAAGGCCACCATAGCCACTTCCGTGAAGATTAGTACCCGTCAATACTTCTCAAGCTATATCCTCTAATGTCTAGGCCATCACAACTTACTTCAAGCATATCCCATAATGGCTCCCCCACCTTTGCTTGGAAAGATTGAGCAAATAGTAATCTATCACTCGAGCTTAAGCATCACATGCTTGTGCACTAGTAAATGTGAGCTCCATGGTCATTACTGCAAAGCCCATCTCGCAACTATGATGCGCTAGCTCCCTAGCATCTTGAAATGATCACTTCAACATAATCTTGGACTCCTTCTACTAGATTCGTCTGTTTGATGGATTCCTCCAGATGTTTTAACCTTCTAGTTATGGTGTGGCATTCACTTCTGCATAACCCTTGCTTTGCCCTTTGGCTCTACCAATTGTTAACATGTCCCTCTGGATATGGCCAAACCCTTTGGCAAGACCAAAGCTTCTCCCCATTAGATAGACCATCAATTCACACATCCTGTTGGATGGTTTGCATTCCCTTGAATGTTACTATGCATGAATGCATAACAACATCCCCACAATACAACAAGGCCACCAACTTCTGCACACACTAGCACCCAATGCACTAATAATGTTCCTTTAATTGCAACATTCTTGCACTTTTATCCAAGATTCCCTCCAACCTCTTGCTACCATTATGGCCAAGTCTATGGTAGTGTCTCTTCTAAGTTTGAGGAATGTTCACTCCTTTTATAACCCTTATAAGCTTAGACAAGTTGAATCTAATCTAATTATTCACCTTGACATGATGAGAATTCTTTCCCACCACTTGAATCCTGAGCTGATTCACTATGCCTACCATCTCTTCTTTCTTACACATCCTCCCTACATGCTCTTTTAAGTGTTTAGCAAGGCCTCAGACACTTAGTAAGATTAGCATTTAGTGTGAAGTCAAGTCCATGTAGCTGTCTGATCTACTCTCTAACAACTGGGCTCTAATACAAGATGTCACGGGCGATAGCTTTTTAGCCAAAATTGTGCAACACATGCTTGCCACACTTTGCCAACACGCCAACCTTCCAACAAACTTAGGCCACACTTGGATAAATAAATAGGGCATTATGGATTTTGTCTCCCACACAACCAAAATCCTATGCATAACATGCACAAAGGCAACATAAGCTTGTAAACCAAAGCAACCGAACAACTAAGCCATAAGAACATCCTACTTAAGTTACCTCTAGTGTGCAACAGGCAAGGGATAATTGAATAGGGAGATGAACAACTCTTTTTTTATTGATATATGCATCATTACATGGTCTAGAATGTGTAGGGGGAGGCACCAAGGCAACACACTCCTAAGTCCCCTAGACTAGTGTTAACAAACCCCAAATGAGTACCTGATAATACCCTAGTATGCCCCCGACGAGCCCCAACAAGCTACCAGCACTCTCCCCTAAAGAGCATTTTAAACCAAAAGCTAAATGACATAAGTAGATATACTTTTTTTAAGTTGGCATAAGGTCTTTTCTCATAACTTTGGGTGGAAATTTTGCACCATCTTATATGAATACAAAGCTAAAAAATATCAATATGGTCATGTGCTTTCCTACTTGCATTGGACAAGCAAACTATGTCAAAGTTGCAAATATACCCTAAAATGGGAAAAAATAATAAAAAAATAATATACAAGTTAAATCACTCCCAAATTTAAGCCACAAGAGTTTTATACTATATTTGATTTTTTCACAAATTTTTGTATCAAATCGAGCAAATTTGCCCTTTCAAGCTGTTCACAAGGTCAACTTATGACACATAGGTGGGCATGTGACCACCATATCCCTCATATGAATCCACATTGCTAATCATAAAATTCCCATTAGCCTAAGGCCTAGTATCAACAAGAGTTGTAGCTAAATCTATCACCAACCATAAGAGTAAGTTGGTAAATTAACATATACGATAAACTATTAAAACATTTAGCAATTTAATAGAAAGAATAAGCAATAATTAATGTTTCCTTCTATATGTTAATAATATATAAAATCATCATTGGAGTGCAGATTGTGGAATCCACAAACAAGACATAAAGTCATGAAGAACCCACAGTTATGAGTCATAGATCTACCCGACAGGCCTTTTGTAACATAAATTTATAATTGAACATTAGGATTGCATTGTAATGTAAATCTAGGAACAAACTTTCATTAAAATGCCTAATGTCCACAAGTTTCATGAGACCTTTGAGAGTTGTGCATCGCCACACTATCTTTAGCAAAAGTTACAAAACCAAAGCCTCTATGGCATAATCTTTTGAGATCCTACATGGTAACAAACAAGTAAGCAAGTCCACTTTCAACACTGGCATATTTGAAATGCTTGAGCTTTCATTCATTTTTTGGTGCCTCTGATTGTAAAAATTGAATCAATCTAATCCCTTATTTATTTTTAAAATTGGAGCAATGAAGTTCTAATTCATCACATTTAGGTATACCACCTAGAGTAATGAAATCTAATTCATCATATTCAAGTAATACCACAAGTTAGAATTGCATGACATTGCAAATTTTTACGATGTGGAGCTAATATGGCCGAACTAATATCATAAATACTCTCATGCCACCATGCCACCCTTGAGTATCATGTCACCTTCCATGAGTCATGCAATTTTAGCCAAAATATGCCCAAGTAAACTCAACTGCACAAATTTCAAAAACTTGATTAAATTGCTCATGTGGAAAAATTATATGACAACAGATGCATATCTTAGGTTTACCTTAACATACATAAGATTCCTATATAGCTTAGGATCAAGTGTTGATAATTCATTAAAAAAACTATATTGTTCCAACAACTTTTCCAAGGAACTTAATCATTTAAATGTCATGCTCTAAATACCTTGCTGATGCATTAGAAATTAGATGCCTATAGGAAGTTAAGGTTTAGGAAAATATCCCATATCTAACACAAGAAAAAAGGTAAATGTACATTGTTACTTCTATAGTACCATATAACTATGTAAAAAAAAGGTAGAAAAAATATCTTAAACTTACTCTAGGGCAAAGGATGCTTTTGATGTGTCAGTTAAAAACTCTTTAAATAATCTTCCATAGTCCAAATCACATTATTGAAGTGTACATTTTTCCAATAGTTTAAGCAACTATTGTCATCCCAGAACATATGGCAACAAAAGCCACTACAAGGAAAATTGATATTGTAAAATTAAACTTCAAGGACTCTTTTAATTATCAAAAAATTATGACACATAGTTAGAATTTAGTCAAGGCTATGTCGTTAATCTCTACAATTTGCAATATAAAAACCACTTGATGCATTCAAATATGATTTTGAAGCCAAAATTATAGGGTGATTAAGTTGAAATGTCCTAAATTCTTACCGATACACTTATGAAACACTTATAAAAGACCAATGGCTTCATAACAAAAACTAAAGTGACAAGCAAAGAAAATACATAGAAAGTCCACAATAAATTCCAAACCATTGTTTCGATAAGCCTATGTACACTTTTACTTTTGGTTGATTTCCAAATAGCACATCCCCTATTCATTACATCAAACAATTAATTAACATCAACCTAAATCATCACATCTTCATGCAGTTCTAGAATAAAGAAATTTTTTGACTAGTTTGTTGTGATCATTTAGAAAAGAAAAGAGTTAATGACTCAAAATTAAAATTTTTATTTATTTTATTTTCAATCTTATGATGCAAAAATTTATAATTCAAGCTAGTTTTAGCTAGAAATATCAAAATGGACACTTAATAGTTAGCATTACCTCAACCTAGGTGGTTAAAATGCCATAGAAATAATAAAGGAGAAACAGCATACCTTAAAGAACTTAATACTTTTGTCAACAAAGATAAAATTCATATCCACCATGAATAAAATCTATTCTTAACATGGTTTTATTAGGCTAATAAATTTAGATTGCACTAATTCCCCAAGTACATAGGGTCTATTTATTTGTGTTTTTATTTTCTTGCTTTTTAAAACAGTTTATGGAACAATGTTTAAAAAAAATGAAAACAACAAAAGGTATTTAGTAGAATTATTCTCAAAATAGTTTTAAATACAATAATGCCTTTAATAAAGAGCTTGTTCTCCTTGTTTTTGGGTTATATTGGAAACAAAAAAAAAATCTCAAAGTTGTTTTTGTTTTTCTATTTTTCAAACACATCTTTCAAGTTACATTTTTAAAAGCTAATTACAAAAATACTTATCAAAACAATGTTTTTTATTTTTTTTTTTTTAAAAAAACTATTCTTAAAAAGTGTAGCCAAACAGACCTATAATTGTCTATTATTTCAAGGTTTATGCTCTCTAAAGAATAATCCTCATGCCTAAAGTAGAAAATAATTAATTTTGTAATTCATTAATCATTTGGTATTAGGATAACCAATAAAGACTAATTTAAACTCTTTGTTCAATGCCATAGAAGATATTATATAATGATTCAAATGTTTAAGGGTGTTAAAACTTCGTATCCCCTTGATAGAAGCACCTCTAGACATGCATTGGGTCATCAAAGCATTTCATTTGTCTCGTTCAAAATAAAATATTAACATATTTCTTTTGAGAATTATTACAAACATAATATATGTGTTTGTATGAAGTACAATCGATTTGTCTAGGATGTTGGTTCAAAATGACACTTTCACCCTTTTAAGCCTTACTATTGCTCAGTCATCAAACAAAGAGATGAATAATCCAAATAAAGTGAACAACCAATTTAAACCTCATATCAACTACGAGTAGTATACCAAAATATCAACTAACCAAAAACCTGACATATGAATTAAATCACAGACCAAAGCAACCACCTTACAAATCTAGGGTTGAATGTATACTTATAGAGATAAGCATTGAAAACAAGCTACAAATTAAACACATAAATAGGTATTTCAAACTTATTCTTGATTTAATCTAGAAAATTATCTTAAAAGTGAGACCTACCTATCAACTTTACCTTGAATATCTAGTGTATGGGGGTTTTATAAATTTATAATTACTAGGTATCAAGATCTAATAACCTTTTAAGGACTTAGACATTGGATGAATAAGATTAAAATTCATCTGGAAGTACATAGGTTATAGTTAAAAAAGCACATATAAACTACACTTTCAGATTTTTTTTTTTTTTTGAGAAAATAAGAGGTTAAGAATATACAAGCATTTTTCTTATTTTCTTTAATTAAACAAAAACTAATGTCAATGTCCAATTTAAATTTAATGGAACAAAATTCACTTGTAACAATTTGAGCTTTAACATAAAAAAAAATTAATGCTTACTAAGACTTTGAAAACCACATTTGCTAGAAGGACCCAAGAGAAGTCAATATACTCCCCCTATCCATTCACTACACATGAGCATCCTAAGAGTTAGAGGTTGTCATCTTTCCAATGCATAGCACACATTTTTACATATAAAATCATAATCTAGCTCTCTCCAAATACAAAGTCTTGAAGATTCAAAGAGAAAGGGAGTAAATAAATAAGTAAGAAAAATGGAAAAAAACCATTAAAGAATTAGGAAAAAAAAAGATGTTTTAACATCAATCATCTGATTCAGAATAAGTGCATAGGCATATACTCAAAAGGAAATAAGAGAGGGAGACCTTACATGAATCTTCTCTCAGTTGCATTTCGACTGGTCAATACCTTAACTCTAATAGCATGAAGACTTTATACAAAATAAAATATAAATCACTTTCTACAACCAGATCTAACACTTTTTTTAAAAAGCTTAAACAAATCTTAAGTGCAACCAAGTTTTTAATTCAAATAGCTTCCCCCATACACACAAGCCTTCTGAGATTAAATATGGTGGAGCAGATTAGTAGAACGGGTGTTCTTCAATTTCTAAATTATAAAATTGAACAATTTTGAGTTTAAAAGACCATAATTTTGTATAAACTTCAATACAAAAGTATAAGCCAATTAATACATACAATTAAAATAACTTTCTTTTTAGGAGATTATGTACACAAAAAAGTGGAAATTATAACTAATGTTAAAAGAGTAATTGCATACACCCAAGATAATTCTTGTTCTTTTTAGCCTATCCATTAAAATTTAAAACATAATAGTTATGAGATTATTAAAATGGAAGAAATTAGAAAAGATGGAAGAAAATACATGATTATTAGCATTCTGACAATATAATTGGATGTGAGAAGGAAGGCTAAGAATGTTACACCTATCACTATAGTCTTTTAGTTCCATTATTTGCAGAAAAGATAAAAAAAAATTATGGTTAAGTTAATTTTTTTCCTTTAAAATTTTTTATGTTACTAAAAACAAAAGGAAAAGCACTTAATACCCCACAGTATACTGAACTCCAAATAGAGCACATGACATGAACAATATATGTATTCTTAATGAACTTTTTATGCCAAGAAGACTTTTAAGTTGTTGCAAAGCATGGCAACTCCAACCATGGATCCCATAATGGTAGCATGACAGAATAAATCAATCAAGAAACCAAGTCTACAAGTATATAATGATATGTTAGGTAAATGCCATTTGATTCTAAAAGCTCAATTGTTATAATTAAAGGTTTAACTATGTTTATTATATCTATAACATATCTACTCATTTAAAAACTTTGTTTAAAAAGGACATGACAAAAATTAACCTTACTTTGTGCCTAAATTAATTTTAATGTAGCAAGAATTTAACCCTTGTCTTTTTTGTTGAAATGACCTTTATTTTATTTAATGGTTAGATGGTATATAAGTAAACTTTTGTGCACCTTGACTACTCCACCTTTCTAGGTGAGTCAAAGGCAATCTATTTACACTAGACCTAAGGCATGCACAGGGAAATTTCTCATTACTTGGCCCCAAGTGTTAGTTTTTGCAATTTGTGAGAATCGAATTGAACATACAATATATATCTTACTAGACATTCCAAACTCACCCATCAATTGCTAAGCAACCCCTTAAGGTTACTTGAAAATACTCTACACTATATTAAGTGCAAGTTGGTATCAAAAGCTTATTAAAAAAGAAGATTTAGAAATGATATTGTTATATTATCTCCTACATATTGCAATGCAAAAGTTCCTTAGACAAAGAAAGCAAAAACAACATTCTAAAACTACTAATCCAACTTATATACTTAAGAACTCCAAGTGTCATTTGGGTGATTCTCGAAAAGAAAGTGGCAATAAATGCAAAGCACACATAGTCATTAGTTTCAAAATCAACAATTTCATCTATCAGCATACTCCTAAGCAACAGAGACACCACAACTACTAGTCCTATTGCAATATCTCTTAAGCTTCTCGTGAAAGCATATTCAAGAGGAGCCACAAAGCTTGTGTCTGCTCATGATGATAAAAAATAAATTGATGCACATAACTGAAGAGGGAAGCCTACTAGCTACCAAAGAACTAAAATTGTGTAAATTGTTTCAATAAAATCAAGAACACTCACCTAGTCCATACTTGGGATCTAAATTTGCAAGCTTTGCATATGCTATATCCTACCATATATGCACACACAAGTGAATATTATAAAAGAATACTAATCTTTTTGGAAGCCAAGAGCAAAAAACTATTGATTGGTGTGGGATTATAAAAAATAGAGGAGAATAATGAAAGGAAAAGGGAGAATTGTTTCTTTTAACTTCAATTTATTTTAAAAAATATAGTTTTCTTACTAATAATTCGTAATCCTTATTGTTCACCAACTTTGTATTTTAAAATTTGAATTTTGAAATTCAAAATGGGAACAAAGCACATAATTTGAAACAAAAGCCAATCTTTATTCAACAACCGCACTCAAATTAGAAAACTTTTATATATGAACATCATAAACAACTTCCTCATTGAACATCATAACATACACAAATGATAATCAATAGTGTCAGACTTATTAGTCTAAGTCATTTACATCTCTCAGTTTTGATGTTGAAAAGCAATTTTTGATCATTTTTTATTTGATATATTTTTATCATATTTACTGCTTATTTTCTTTTCTTTTTAGGTTTCAAAGATATACAACTATGACACAAGAAAATCAAGACTAGTTTTTAGGATTTATTTTCTATTTTTTTCCTTATAAGATCTCTTATTAATAAACTTAATTTATCTTTGATCCAAACTTCTTCAACTAAATAATGAGGTAGAAAAATCATTTGAAGAAAAATAAGATTTTATAAAATAATTTTTTATATCATGAATCGATGCGTACATCGATGCATTAAAGAACTTGTGAAAAGTTCATATAGAAATCGAAGTCACATCGATGCATGAAGTATAATCGGGTTCACCAAAAGTTAGGAAAAATAGCTACTTTGATGCAGTAATCAATACGAAGGCCATGTACAACTCATTCCACATCGATTACCACATCCCTGAGTTAGTAAATAACAAACTGTAATCGATGCCACTTCGATGCAATAACTAAAAATTAGTTATTCTACTATAGACGATTATAGTAGTTGTAACTTCCTAACATCTTTCACTATATAAATGATTTGTCATTACTTTCCATTAACAACTTCTTTAAAATTCATTGCGAAAACATCAGATTAAGAGCTATACAGGATTTTCTCTCTACCTCATCTAAAATCTAAGATTTTTACAAGCTTTTGGATTAAGACCACCTGAGTTTATCATTAGATAGTTTGAGATTTTCATCTCAAACACTAGTATTGTATTGCCTACTTCTTTTCTATGATTGTCTCTTTATTTTTAAGATTTTTAGGGATTTAGAAATCTTATATAGATTAGCAAGAATATATTAATCTTGTGTTTTTCTTTAGGTTTAGAAGAGTCTGTCCCCAATTCTTTTAAGTTAGCAAGAAGCCTGTCAAATTCTTGTGTATTTGTTATAAAACTGGCAATTCAGGAGCCTGATAATCCTGAAAAGATTTTTATTTCAATTTAAGAGGTCTTTCAATTTAGAAAGATCAAGTGGAGTAGACTTGAATTGCAGTTTCAATTCAAGTTAAACCACTTTAAAAATCTGTATCTTAATTTTTCCTTTTTATATCTTTACTGCTTCTATTATTAATTGTTAACATCTACCAATTTCATATTACTGGTTATTAATCTTCTACATATCTCATCAGAAGAAAATATTTAAATAAAACAAAGGCGTATATAATTCTCCAACAAGAAAAGGGCAAGATCCACTCAATTTTGCTTAGTTAGCTTTTGCAATACATAATATAACTTTTACCCACCACCAAGGGACCTAACAAATAGCTTCATACACAATTTTCATGAACTCTTTCAAGAAAACAATAGCTTGAGGTAAACATTTGTTATATGTAGCCATCTCAGTCTTGCTTCTATATTCGAAGTTTATCAAGATAAACACACTGCCTAACTTTTAAGGATGGAGATAGGCAATTAAAATAAAATCAAGTACCTAAGTCCAATTGTCTCATATACAAAGGCAAACATGTATAGCAAATGCTCAAGCATAATAGACTTTCATTCCTATTTAGATAAAAAAAAATTATATAAGTAAACATACCTAACAATTATCTTATACACGCTTTTATTATTTGAACATGAAATATCACAGAAACTACTTTAATTAAAAAGTAATTATGATAATCTATTTAATGGTCATGTGTAAGATGTCATAAAAAGTTTTCAAATAAATAAAATGGTCATCAAAGGAAACAAAAAATACACATAATTAAAGTCACAAAAAGAGAAAACAAATAGCATATTAAACAAAATATTACTAAAAAGTAAATATGATAATAAGCAAGACAAAAAGTTATTAAAACAAAATGGTAATCAGATTATACAATGAGGAAACTAAAAAAAAAAATCACACCTACATAGAATATATCATGCAAAATACACCTACAAAGAATTACTTTCTACATATAAACATGGTACTTCAACGGGATATGTAACATCTATAGAAATCCCCGGAGGGACAATATACAACCATATAACCAAGGTGGTCTACTTTTTCAAAGGTGACAAGAAGTTCTTAACAACAACTTAAACATTTAATCAAAAAACACACAAAACAAGTAGGCAAACCTACTTGAAAGCACAAAAGAGACCACAATCAAGGAGAAAACCCAAATACCAACATGTTGCTAATATCACTAACACCTATATCAATGCAAAAAAAAACATGAATGTGGGAAATGAGATAGAGAAAATAATAAATTTTATGTTACATATGAAAATGAAATGGAAATCATCCTAAAGACAATCTACAACCATACAAATCAACAAGTAGGCAAATTCAACCAAGTAGGCAAAATACATATATAAATATAACACCAAATTATAAGTTTTGGAAGAACATATATAGTGAAAAGTAGAAGAAAACACAATCAAATGCTATAGTCTATGCTATTTCTTCATGGCAACTATATAAATCATTTTTAGGACAAGCTAAAATCATATAAATCAAGATAGAAGATATTTCCAGATAGCAATTCAGATGGTCTAGTGTGTACTACTTCATTATGAAAACTATATAAATTGCCTTGTGCATAAGTTCAAATCATATAAATCATATGGTAAGCTTTTATAAGGCTTTCACTTTTTTATAGAAATCAAAAACTCTACATAGAAATCAAATGATAAGTTTTTAAATTCATAGAAAACATTATGACAACTAATTACATGATTGAACATAGATAGTGGATAGTTTGTACTATTTGTTCATAATAAACATCTTTTCTAAAATTGAAAACATGAATAATATAGATTACACCTCATCTAAAACAATTGATATAAATTAAAAAAGTTATGCTAATTAGAGATGGGCATTCTATAGCTAACAACAACAATAACAATATCAATTACACTAAACAACATCATTGAAACGATAGTTGAGATATTGTATAATTTATTTTCATTGCAGGAATTTAGTGTAAAGCCCAAAAGAAAAATAACTAAATAGTGAAATAATATAATTTGAAGATTACCTGATTAGTAATCCAATTGTGTTATCTAATTAGGGAAAAATAGTGTTGTATACTGAAGAACGCGGCTCCCCGAGGACGAGCCCATGGAGAAAATGAAAGTGAATCCTCGCGAGAAGTATTCAAGGTACCTCATCATAAACGATAATGACAATGGAAGTCACAAGCGCTCGCTCGACCATGGTTCAAGGGGTTATCCTCCGACGATAGCACAACTCGGCAAGCGATGGGTCCAAGGAATGGCCCAGCAATTGCTCTACCCACGCTCGCCCCCTAGTGACTTCCCCGGCTACTCCAAAACTATGAAACCCTCGCTTGGGACAACAAAGCGTCTTACCTGACGCAATGACGGCTGTAAACCTACATGTCGGCCTGAGAAGACCTACTTCCGCAGCCTATAAACTGAAAGGGGTCTTTTCACCATCTATGCTTATTTATTTGATATGACACAACTGTAGCTTGTAATTAATGACTAGAACCCATCCTCCCTCTATAAATAGAATGACATTGTTAGCAAGAAAGGGGAGGCGAAGAAAATAATGCCGAACAATCATAATAGAAAATTCTCTACCGTGGACGTAGGATCCAGAAAACTTGGATTTAGCCGAACCACGTAAAATCTTGTGCCTTCTCTCATGTTTTCTTCTCTCGCTAACCCAGTCAATCAACCTTGGCACACCCATTAATCTAGAACTGGCTCGGGATCCCAAAGAATCCCCCGTTGGCCAAAGTTTGGAGTATTGACCAAAATCCGACGTCAACATTTTGGCACCATCTGTGGGGATCCCACCTGTTCTAGTTGATTCCCCATTCCCATGACAAAAGGAAGGGTTACTAGGGCCTCTAGCGCACGGTGCCAAACACCCGATGGCCATGTCTCGACCGCAAGTTCATCCACCGCCCCTGTTACAAGAACAGTTGCTGACTGCCCTCAATTTGGTTTGGTGCAACCGATCCTTGCTGCCAATGGCACCGAAGGATCTCAGGCTTGGCATTAGCACCAAGAAAAACTCGAGTACATGATGGGGGAACTAACTAAAATGGTCTCACTGCAGGTTCAGGTGCAGGCCCAGAATGTGTGAATGCAGGCCGAACCCATTATCCCCGAAGCAGAGCGCTCCAGTGAAATGAACCAGGAGCAGGAGCCGTATCGTCACCTATGCAACTAGCATGATAGAGCAAACTGCCAGACCCCTGGTCAAGAGCCGGGGGGCTTAGGTGCCTTGGTGGAAGACCTCCTTCAGAGAGTCAGACACTTGGAAGACTCCCCTCGGGCCTGAAACGACCAAGAGCGTCTTGAAGAATAAACCCCTTTTTCTGGGGAGATCATGGGAAAGGCTCTGTCGTATAAACTAAAGGTCTCGGCCATTCCGTTGTATGATAGGTAGATGGACCCGTGCAGCCATCTGGACTCTTTTAATATCCAGATGGACCTTCAAGCTTATAGCTCTTTGGTCAAGTGCCGTGTTTTCCTTGCTACTCTAGGAGAAATGCCCCATGCGTGGTTCAAGAGTCTCCCAGCTCACAGTATTGGTAGCTGGGGAGAGTGTCAGCAAAAGTTTGTGAACCAGTATCAGGCGTTGAGAAGGCAGCTTGCACCCCCGTGCCATCTTGCTACCATCTACTAGGGCAGGCAGGAGGCACTAAAGGATTACCTTACTCGCTTTAGGCACGAGGCCAGTAATGTCAAAAAGACCTCAGACGAAGCCGTTCTGACCGCCATCTTCGCGGGACTCTGCAGGGATGGAAAATTGTTTAAAAGCCTATATAAGTACCCAGTGAGCACTTTGGGAGAGTTCTACGAGCAGGCCAAGAAGCAAGTCAGATGGGACGAAACCCTCGGCCCACAAAGCCCCGAGGCAGGAAGCCCAGCATCAGGCAAGAAAAGAGGCAGCTGTGAGGGTGGAAATGATAACCCCGAACATCGATCTACGAAGAAAGGAAGGGGTGAGGGACCCTCGTTTCAGGGTTGGCACAACACTTATAGCATTTTGTCAGATGCTCAAGATAAAATTTTCGCAATAGAGAGGAACAGGAAGATTTCGGACAGCCTCTACACTTGAAAATGCCTGGCAAATCCAGGATCAATCGAGGAAAGTTCTGTGCGTACCATAACAAGTTTGGGCATGTCACCTCAGAATGCTAGGCACTACGAGACGCTATTGAAGATCACATTAAGAAAGGACGCCTACATGACTATGTCTTGCGGCCTTCCAAACAATAGCACAGATCCCAGCACCATGGGGCCGAACGAGAGCGATCCCCTACTATCAAGACTATCTTTTAACTTCTATGAATTCTGTAAAATTGCAGCAATGCCTAAATTTGTGAACTAATACAAGGTTTCCTTTTGATCAGATAATGTGCGTCACCTACGTGATGGCAACCTGTCACAAGCCTTGTGAAAGGCAAAGGCGAGAGCACTCTGATTTATTACTTAATATCTCCCCGGAACATAATCTGGAGAGGAATTGACGGATTTTCACCTAGCCAGTTGAGCTGCGGGCTTGCTGACTAGCCGACGTGGCTGTGTGCTCGCTGAGGCATGGAGACGCTTTGAAATAAAACTCACCTAGCCAGTTGAGCTGCGGGCTTGTTGACTAGCCAGCATAGCAGACGTGCTCGTTGGGACATAGAGACGCTTTGAATTAAACTCAACCAGCCAACCAAGCTATGGGCTTGCTGACTGGCCAGGGTAGCAGACGTGCCCGCTGAGGCATGGAGACGCTTGAAAATATCTCATCAGTTGAGTCTTGCGCTCGCTGAGGCATAGAGGATGCTGTAAAATACACCTCTTGGGCACAAGATCACCCCGACCATAAGATCGGTCACCCCCTTAGGCATAAGATCACCCCGACCACAAGATCGATCACCCCCTTTGGGCACAAGATTGCCCCGGCCACAAGATCGGCCATAAAGTCGCAGCTTTCATGTGCACTATTGAGCACAAGATCGCTCACCTTGTTCAAATTTGTAGCCTTCATACGATTAAAATAAAGTCGCAGCTCTCATGCACACTTTTGAGAACAAGATCGCTCACCATTATTCAAATTCGCAGCTCTCATGTGATTAAAATAAGGTCACGGCTCACTTGTGGCCAAAAACATTTATGATTATACTCTGTTTTTGCAGGTAAGTGCAAGTTAAGCAAAATGAGTGTGAAGTAGAAATGAAACAATTTTATTCATTAAAAGACCTCAACGAGGCGCATTTACATCAGAAAGCTTTGAGTATAAAGTAAGAAAAGTACTATGGGAATCTAGAAGTACAAGCTAGTTTTTAAAAAAAAAAAAAAGAGAGAAAGAGAAGAAGAAGGGGGAGGCCAGCCATGGATGGCCGCGTTTTGAAGGTAGCACACCGATATTTTCCTTCAAATGCATAATCAGCGACGGTGTTGCACCTCATAAACTCTCGACCACCTACACCTCTTGAAGGAAACCTCACCAGGACCTCTCAGGAGCACAGCCGGCCAAGGAGCCGCTTCACGGCGGAGCCGGAGGGATGCAATCCGGCGTATATATAAGATTTTCCCACATCACTGGGAAAACCGATTCTTCTGACTCACATATGCAACAGACCATACACACCTCAACAGGGGACCGAAATTTTGAAAATGATTTGTCAGGATAATCCATGATTTGAGACAAAGTAGAAAGGACCGCTTCATTAAATAGAGTTAAGGATAGACCATCGGTACGTCCAGATTCATTCTCAACTACCCATATTAATAACCTTGGGAAGGGCCCAAATTATGCTTTGGAAACAGCAAAGACATGGGGAAATGAAAAGATGGTTCTAGAAAGAATGCGCTCGACAGAAAATCAAAGAGTCTTCGAACTCCCAGCACGCTACGCGAACTGAGAGTTGGGGGGCTTATGTTGTATACTGAAGAACACGGCTCCCCGAGGATGAGCCCGCAGAGAAAACGAAAGTGAATCCTGGTGAGAAGTCTTCAAGATACCTCACTGTAAATGATAACGACAATGGAAGTCACAAGCGCTCGCTCGACCATGGTTCAAGGGGTTATCCTCCGATAATAGCACAACTCGGCAAGCGATGGGTCCGAGGAACGGCCCAGTAATCGCTCTACCCATGCTCGCCCCCCTAGCGACTCCCGCAGCTACTCCAAAACTGTGAAACCCTCGCTTAGGACAACAAAGCATCTTACCTGACGTAATGATGGCTGCAAACCTATATGTCAGCCTGAGAAGACCTACTTCCGTAGCCTACAAACTGAAAGGGGTCTTTTCACCGTCTATGCTTATTTATTTGATATGACATAACTATAGCTTGTAATTAATGACCAGAACTCATCCTCCCTCTATAAATAGAATGACATTGTTATCAAGAAAGGGGAGGCAAAGAAAATAATGCCGAACAATCATAATAGAAAATTCTCTATCATGGACGTAGGATCCAGAAAACCTGGATTTAGCCGAAATCTTGTGCCTTCTCTCATGTTTTCTTCTCTCGCTAACCCAGTCAATCAACCTTGGCACACCCATTAATCTAGAACAGGCCCGGGATCCCAAAGAATCCCCCATTGGCCGGAGTTTGGAGTATTGACCAAAATCCGATGTCAACAAATAGTAATGCACAATGAAACACAGAATACATACATACATATATGAAGCACAAAATAAGACAAAATAACTAATTCAAAATTTTGAAATTTTTGAATTTGGAATCACAAAATTTTTTAATTTACAAACTAAAAAGCCATTTTATATAGGATTTGGGAGATTTGAAGAATTTGGAGAATTATGGGGTTTTCAGTATAGAGACCAAATTGGACTTGGTTATAGTTACAATAGAAGAAACAAGAGCAATAGATAACAAAAAAAAAAGGAAGAAATTCTACCCTAACCTTCAAATTTCATGAAAAAGGGAAAAACATAGATCAGTTACATTCTATGTGCTCCATCAATCCATTGTCGAAGATGGAGAACTCTATTCTAATGGAATCGAATTGCCAACAATGATCATTTAGGCCATTAGAAAGTAGATGAAGTCAACTCTGCAATCTTCCATTTTTGTGGATGCATGATTGCGGATAAGATCCCTTTGGTGACTCATTATGGAAGAGCACAAAAGAGGAACGTGCAATGTTGATAATAGGAATTTTATGTAATATTGTTGTCATATTTTCCTCTTTCTTAACATATGCTTCTTCCTCAAATAATTCATTATGAACATCAAAAGGACACTCCAGAGGATTTATAATCTAAACATAATTTAACTCAATCTCTTAAAAAAAATTCCAAAAATATATTCCATTTGAATCTATACCCCACTCTTCAAAGCTTGCTTTTTAAAATTCTATAAAAAAAATTAATTATTTATCTTGAGAAAATTTATAATGCAATATATATTTTGCTAGGTTTTCTTCAAAAAAAAATAATATAACAAATTTACCAAATCATTCAACACTAATCATATCCTTCTCCTAACTTATCTTTGATGCTATATGATGACTTTGTAAAATGCACAAATTCACAAGCTCAGGAACAGGTCGTAGTAGTTGTTGGTGTGCAAGCCTATGGACTACATGTGTGGATCACTTTAACGGCACATGAAGGATTGTGTAATTTCCTTGTATGACAAAATTTTGTGGCTTAACATTCAAACCCTTCTAGAGCTATTAGGATAACACATGTTTAAATTTGGTGACTAGACAAGGGTAAACTAAAATAGACAATGAAGACACGATGTATTGGGCAACCCTGATCTAGGTTTTTAAAGTTCCAAATTAGGTTTGTTTTCAAGAGCACAACAAACAAAGTGATGGTGCCTTGGAGGTTGAAAGAAATAAAGGGAATCAATGAGGCATGATCAAAGTGTGCTATGATACTAAACTAGTGTGGAAGCAAAGCATACAAACAAGGTCACTATAAACTAAACTCCATAATCTACTGCCTCCTATATCAATAATTAATGAAATGTGCTAAATAAAGAGTTTAGGAGTTTAGGAGAGGTATTTATAGCTAGCTCTCTACATCCTTATCCTAATCCCATAAGGAAAAAAATTGCTATTTAATAAAGAAGAAAAAAATACACTTTACTCACCTATGATATAATCCTAATTTCAATTTAGCCATTTATGGATTAAAGTTTCAAAAAGAGGCAACTTGTGGTTTGAGCCATAAACACTTTGCCCACCTGTGTTAAATTCTCATCCAAATCTAATAAAATTTGTCACATGCTAGTCACATGGTCATCTTCCTTCCTCTATTAAAGCACAATTGAACTCTTAAAACTTGATTTTTGTCATCTCTTCCTCAATTTCTTCTCCAGTCTCAAACCTAAACACCTTAATATTACATCTTTAAGTTTCCATTCAACATCGATTTCAATAGAATCAAGCATTTGCTCAGTTTCTCAAGCTAGGGCAAGGTATAAGGTTCTTTATTACTATAGTTCCCTAGCTATTTATAGAATGTCATGATAGACCACTAGTTTTGGTAGAAGAATTTTCACTTGTCCAATATACTTAGTTAGATTTCTCCCCTGTTTATATGCATTTTATGGTTTTGAGTTCTTTTTTATTTAAAAAATATTATAGCTACTTAATGCAATTTTTATTTCTTCTCTCAGGATCAGAAATCTAGATTTTTTGAATGGAAACTCAAAGACATGATATTGAAGTATAAAGTTTGAGATTAGGGAAAAATGAAGGAAGAGATAATAGAAATCAGGTTTTGGGGTCTCAGTTTTGGTTTAATAGATGAGGGAAGATGAGTATGTGACTAGTATGTGACAAATTCCATTAGAAATGGAAAATTAACAAAGGTAGGCAAATTGTCAATGACGCAAACCACAAGTTGTATTTTTATTTTTTACAATAATTATAAATAATATGATTTTCTCATTCTCCATTAACCAGCTTTTCTACTACTAATTAACTATAGTTAACTTAATAGTATAATTTTAATAGATAAAATTAAAGTGAGGCATACTTTTCTTTTTTCCTAAAATTATTGACCTCATTGCCACAAGTTAAGATTTGATATTTTAACTAAAATTAAACTATTACTTTTTTTAAAAGGATTCTCTTTTTTTTTTTTTAATTTTTTTCTTTCATGTTACTTTCTTTCTATGACAATAACTATGGCATAAAGTTGGTCTATTGAATAAATGCCAAAAAGCTAGTTTGTTAAATTAAAGATGAAACAAACTAAAATTTTTATATTGTACTCTACTCTATTTTCTTTAATGCTACAATATTCATATTTATTATCCACATCTATTATTCACATTCTCTTCTATTTATAATTAAGTCTTATTGTCAAACTCACTATAATATTAGAGGGTACATAAAGCCCATATCCAAATATGGATGAGTTCATTATTTTTGCTTCCTTTACTTATATCTCAAGTTAAAGCAACTTTTCAGAATAGAAAAAGACTAGGAGGCACACATGTTAGTATGTGGAGTCAAATAAAAAGCATATATACTAGCTATTTAATTTAGGTTATACTCTTGTATGTACTCAAAAAAAATTATTATATGATCTATATTTTTGTAATTTTTATGAAAAATTTCATACTTTTTGCAACTTTTTCATTAAAGGTTGTAACTTCTATATTAAAATTAAAAAATATATAAAAATTTTTATGCAACTCTAATTGATAGAGTTATAACTTTTTGTGTATTATTTACGTGCATAATCTATACAAAATTGTAACTTTTTGTTACAAAAATTACTAGATTTTATATAAAAAGATGCAGCTTTTATATTAAATATTCATGAAAATTTTACAAAATTTTCATATACATACGAAAATGTTATCCATTTAATTTACTAAACTATGCTCTGGGTCATTGTCTTAATGGAACTTAGAGATGAAAAATAAGGCATCACAAGGGGCTTGGTTACATTGTGACATAGACACAAATAGGAAAGGATAAAATACAAGGATACCCCTTCAAGTTTCTACAATGTGCACATAACCCTATAAGAATGTGTAAATATCTCCCCTCTACTTCACTAGCTATGCATAAAGCCCCTTCTCTTACCCAATCCTCTAATAACCTAATAGAGGCAAATCTTGCAACCTAAGTGCTATTTAAACCAACAAATTATAGTTATTTTTTTCTTATTTTGTCCATTTTTTTTCATTAACACTAAGGTTCCACAACTACGATTCACTAAAGCTACACAACACAAAATTCAAAGAAATTCTAAGAATTGGTAAAACCAACATTCTCCTTCCAATATCAATCTTTGACTTTCTAACTTTCTTTTTTCATCACTTCCTTTTCTAGATACAATTCTGATTCTTTTATGGTCTATTTGTCAAATGTGCATATCGATTTATCTATTAACTCCACTCTTAATCTCTTATTATTTTTCTATAATTAACTGATACCAAATAGAAAAATTAAACTTTGCTACTTTTTGACACCATGTAATGGCATTAATGTTTTAGTGCCAAAAAATATTTGTCTTTTATAATCCACAAAGTCTCAAACTTGCTACTAAACATCATACATTAAAGATCCAGTGAATTTTGAATCTTAAGATTCTACTTCAACAAACAAGTTGCATATACTCGAGAAAATTAGATTCTAAGGTAAAGTGCTTACAAATTGAACCATTATTTTGAAATCCAGCCCAGCCTAGCTTGTTAAACCAATCAAATTGCAATCTGATGCCTCAACTGGATCAAGTTAGTGTTAAAACATAAAGTTGAGACCTATTTCAACTCATTGAAACTCGGCCAAAACCTGGACAACTGGCTGACTTGTGGGTGACCTAGTTCCGAAGTCCAAAAAAATAATTGAAAAAAAATGGCATTGGCAGTACTATTTTCATGCAAGATATAATTAAGTTATTTAAGTGTAACTTTCAATAGCTTTTATGTTATATCAACCAACTTTTTAATTAATAAATTTTTGTTATATAATTAACTAAATTAGTCTCATTTATTTCAAAATATGTATTCATTTGACTTAAATTATATTATACATATCATTATAAAAATTTTAATAACAATAATATTTTTTTAACAATTGTGACATAAAAGTTTAAATAATTAAATTTATGAATTCCTAATAATTACTAAAATTATTCATCAATAACTTACTTTTAACAGTTAAAAACATGTGGTATGTTGAAAATTTTATCATATATATATATATATATATCAACTTTAGGGTAATTGGATTTTACCCCCACCAACTTTGTAAACTTAGAAATCTAAACCTTAAATTATACAAAACTTGGAATTAATATCCATCATCCACTTAATTAATAATTTCATTAAATTATATATATATATATATATTTTTGTAAATCTTTTAAACAAGAGTCACAATATTATTGTATGTTGGTTTATTACGTAATTTTTGTACACATAATTTCTACGCATTATAATTAATAGAAATTAAATTAGATATATAGAATTTTAATTAAATACTTGAAAATGAGTTAGGAAATTATATGCAAAAAGTAACATAATAAACTAACATATAATAGTATTGTGATTCTTACTTAAAAATTTTATGAAAAATCATTTAATTTAATAAAATAATTAATTAAGTGAATAATGGGTATTTGTTCTAAGTTTTGTATAATTTAAAGTTTTGATTTTCAAGTTTTTAAAGTTAGTGAGGACAAAATCCAACCACCTAAAATAGATGGGGGTATTTTGCATTTTTTCTATTTATAAATATAAAAATATGTCAATTGATTCAACCATGATTAGACTAGTTGAATCGATCTAACCTTGACCCACTCACCTTGCCAAATCAATGGCTAGACCAGGTTTTAAAACATTGGATTTAACTATATCTTCTACTTCTAGCTAGGTATCTACTTCCATAAAGAAAAATGGAAGAAACAAGCACAAAAAAAAAAAAGATACAATTTATTAGTTTTAATGGTCTCTTAGGTAACAAATGATGTCTTAAATTATAAGATGGATTAGGTAGCAGAAAAGGGTTTTCACACGATTAGCAAACTATAAGATGGTATTTGCACATTTTCATATACATGGGATTATATGCACATTATGAAAAGTTGAAGAGATTCCTTGTATTTTAACCAATAGAAAATGTATTTTTGTCATTTTAACGATCATAAAGTTTTCACTTTTTATATTGATCACAAGAAGAACATACAAATTGTACAGATAATTGGTTGCAGAAAAGAATTTGTGTAATCATTAAAGTAGAAAATATTAAAGTAAAAAATAATTACACTTGTTTCTTTATATAATACCACGTTTTGTAAGTAATATGCTTAATTAACAAAATAACAAGTACTTAAGTTCTACTAAAATGTAGGCTTATAATTAAATAGTAGAAATCAATTCTTTTCGGAATCAAAACATAGTCTTCTTGCCACTCCAACAATTATCAAGATCCATATGGCTACTTTCACTAGCAACGGATGCCCTCCAATAACATATAAATATAAATTAGTAGCAAACATAATAAATTTGAAACAATGAAAGATTTAACATAAAAAAGGGGGTTGTAAGAACTTTCTATGATAAGTGATCTTGGAATTTCCTAAATTGGATTATCGTAGTTTAATTATATCGAATTAGATTAGTTGAATGTCATAGTAATTAAGTAAGATGAATCAATTAATATGTGATCAGACTATTGGGCCTAAATTGACACCTAGATTAATAATGGACTTTAATAGTGTAAGCTTTGTAACTGGGCCAATGATGATGGGTCAATTGGTGCAGCATGATTACAGGAAGGCAAGTCCCTACTTATACCATAGATAGAGCCATAGCTACCCTATTAAGGATACAAAATAGTTTTATCCCTTTCTTTGCTAGGGCGTGTGTAAAATGCATCTAACTTGAAGGATTCACTTTAATGGATTTATATTTAATATCAACTAATGCATATTATTTATGAATTTATTATTTTTATACAAATTTAGATGCTTTGTGACATCATATACAAATCTAGTTATTGGCTAATATTTTTTGTTAATCATAACAATTAGTATTAGAGCCATTTTTTTCTTTCATGCTATAAGGTTCAAATTTGTACAAATTTATTTGATAATTCTATGTATCAGATTTGAAGATTTAGCTGAGATCTAGGTGTGATCTTCATTAAAAAAAGTGAACTTTTTACTATGTTCTCTGATTATAGTAAAATTTGGTGAAATCTAGAATTTTGTATTTGAATACATCACTTTCTTAATGAATAACGATGTTGTGGGATTGTATTATGCTTAATAAGTGAAGCCACAACTTTAATGAGATGAAAAATAAGATAAGAGTGAAATTTTGACAATTCCCAAAAGCTATGCATGGTATAACAGAGGGTCTAGCTTTCTCAAATTTCAAATCTTTATATTTTCTTAAGTTCTCTGTGGAAAAAATGATTTTTTTATAAAATCTAATTCTTATCATCTATTGAAAGTAAACTATAAAGCTTCCAAATTTCTTATTTTCACATACAAGTAGAGTATTTTTTATTAAAATTTTATGATTTCTATTGTTTTGAGTCAAGCCTTCACAGACAAATGATTGGTAGTTCTTCATTTAAATATGTTTTTTCTTTTGTTTTCCCTTTTCATTTCTTTTTTCGTATTTGTTGAAGTCCTTTATTTTCTTTTCCTTCATCCTAAAAGACTTTATTCACTATGTGCAGTTACTTTCACTTCAGAGAAGGATGTTTATAATGTGTAATTTATTTTCCTAAACTATTAGACTTAGATACTATATTACTATTTAACTGAAAGTTTTCACCAGTTGAGTTTGGTAACTTGAGCTTTTGAATTGCACAAAATAGCACCAAATTTTATGAAATTAATTTAAAGATTAGTTTAAGATTGTTTTGAATTTACAAACCCACGCAACAATTTGTCAAAAACATGACTGAAATTGCAAATTGGAAAATTGGGTTAAAAAAACTAATTTAGCAAGCCCAAATTTGCAAGTCGAGTGAGGAAGACAACTTCCAGTGGCTGGTGCATGAGGCCCACACACCACCATGGGGATTGCCATTCGCAAAGGTGTTTGAACCACTAAGCTCCACTCTTCGAGCTCTTTTTATTAGTAACTTTTTCAGATTTTTTTGAAAATAAAAATATTTTATTTATTTATTTATTACCTAATTTATTTAAGTGATTATTTGGTCTTAAAAATTTTACTATGTGTTTCCTACATATTGGACTGCTATTTGTAATTTTTCAAAATTTTGGATATTGTTTAGTTATTATTTGAATTTTGCATGATTATATGCATAAAATTAGAAATATGTAGGAATTGTATTTGTTGATGTCAGATTTTGATAATGGTCCAAACTCCGGCCAACGGGAGGATTCTTTAGGATCTCAGACCTATATCTGGTTTAAGCACAGTAAAAATGACAAAAATGGTAAAGAAGAATGGAAGCGCAGGAGGAAAACACAGGATTTAACGTGGTTTGGCCAAATTTGAATATCATCGGACCCTATGTCCACGGCAACATGTTATTGAGACAGTATTTTTTATAATGTTACAATGTTTGATCTCTGTGTTGGCAGAGTTTTGGCATAGTCTGAACTCTTCTTATTTTTTGTAGAGGGGATCCTTCCTCATATTTATAGAGGAGGAAAGGGTTACAATAGTAATTACATATACAGTAAATAAGTTATATCAATATTTAATGTACAAGACAATATATATAGACTGAATCTCCTCTTTCGACCACTGCAGACTTTCTTCTGTAGGCGAGGCCCCATTTGTTCATTGGGGTGAGGCGGGATCTGATCCTATGTTTGGCAAGCTTTCAGGTTGCTAATCATGCTTCATTAGCTAGGTTGTTTACCCTTTTTCGGATGGAGTGCCCGAGCTTGCTTCTTCGTGCATGAGCTCGGCGTGACAAGGTCGCTTCACGATGTAACCTGACGATAGAGTGATTCTGGGCGTGCTTCGAGTTGGTCCTCTCATCACTCTCAGGCTTCTCGCGAGCTCTTTTGGACTGAACCAATTTTCACATATAACAGTATTACTTATATTATGCCATAAAATTTTATGTAACCACATAATCACCTATCATGGGATTAGTTGCATAAAGTTTTTCCTGAATAAAATTTTGAAATTATATCAAGAAGAATGCTATGTTAGTAATATATATACTCTATCAATGTAATTATTAACATGGTTTGTTAGTGATAATGTGAGTATTAGAATTGCTTATTATGCTCTTAAAATTTTAAATACCCTATTAGTATTAGGTTTTAAAAATGTAGTATTCAATTCTTACGTTATATTATGAAGCCTTAAATGCCCTATTGGTATTAGGATTCATAATGTAATACTATTTGAAATTGCATAATTATTGAAGAACTATTTGAAATTGCATAGTCATTGAAGAAATATTATAGTATAACTACGTTGAACATACAATTTTAAAAATTTATAATGAATTTCGTGAATTGTTATTTTCTCAATCTTTTGTTACCTATGCAATTAATTACTGTAACAATGATGGATGGGACCAATTATGAGAACTAGGATAAGTAATAGATATAAATCATCATAACGAAGCATGTATAATAATTAAAGAGAGATAGACAAGGAAAATAAGCACTTGTATAGGAAAAAAAATGAAAATTATCCCCTTTAACTTTAGGGTAGTTGCATTTAACATTTACAAACTATTAATTTTTGTAATCAGCCACCTTCAACTTTGAATAAGTGGTATATTATACCCACATAAGGTCTTTTCTAATAGTTTTAGAAGGAATCTAAGTGCCATATTATATCAACATGAAAATAAAAATGTAAGGATTACATTTATGGACTTTCCTACTAGCACTGGACTAGTAAACCGTGCAAAAATGATTAAAATACCCCAAAAATAAGAAAAAAATTGAAAAAAAAATAGTACATAAGTCAAATTACTCCCAAATTTAAGTTACAAGGCCTTCACATTATGTTTGATTTTTCTATGAAGTTTCATGTCAAACTGAGGATATTTGCTTCCTTAAATCACTCACAAAATTAATGTAGGTGTGAAATACAACTATCCAAAATTGAAGGGGATTGATTACAAAAATTAATACTTTATAGGTATTCAATGTGGTTAATTACAAAAATTAATAGTTTAATGGTGTTAAATGCAATTACCTAAAGTTGAAGGGACAATTTGCATTTTTCCCACCTGCATACACAAAACCTCCGTATCAAGACAAGAAAATTAAATCTTCTCACCATTCTCTAGTTCAACTTAATAAGAGTAAATCTAAATTAGATTCTCTTGACTATCTAGAACCCATTTCTTTTGGTTTTTACTAAAGTTGTAATGGTGATAGGATGCTAAACAAAACAATTTATCCATACTTCATTACAATTGTCAGGTCCCTCAAACAATAAGGAAAATAAATGAGTGGTGGGCAAAAATTAAAATGTGGAATTAAAGATGGATTTGGATCTTTCCCTTATCTCGTTGGAGACTTTTTATACAATCTTTGATTGTTTCT